>JAXQKB010000020.1:0-173894 GCA_037042295.1 Irpex sp. Y119-03
TTCTTCTTCCCCTTCTTTTTCGGATTTGGATCCGGGGGAGGGTTACGTAGACTGGGTTGGTGGCTCTTGATCCATTCGGGATCGCGCCTGTGAGCAAAAAAGGGACAGTTCTTGGAATCAGAGCGGTGAGGCCCCTTACAGTTGAAGCAACCTTCAGGAGCCGACGGTGCGACAGTGCTATGGTGGCGTTCGTCGTGCTGACCTGCACAGGCCGCGCAACGTGGAGTGAGGGATCGGCAAATAGCCGCAGAGTGACCCCAGCGCTGACAAATGGAACATCGCTGGACAGCTGGACGGACATTGGTAGCTTCTCGTGCGCGGATGAGGCTTCCGGTTGCACCGAGGTAGGCGGGGTCTCTGAGGAGTGCCTTGAGATTAGATTGTTTGGCGTCGTCGTAGAAATCTACGTAGAGGATGCCAAACTCCGGTGTGTGAGGTGGAATGTAAAGGCGGGGTGATCCAATGATGGTGATGTTCTTCCATACGCTGGATTCCTTGAGCTGGAGCGAAATTTGACCGAGAGCGTGGTCGGCAGTCCAAAGACCACAACGTCCATGGAGTGCCACACGCTTGTAGAAGACTGTGTTGTGGAAGCGGAACCTCTCAGCAGTGAAAGTGACGGCCTGAGACTGCAGAGTGGAGTTGAACTGGGGATGCGTGAGGAATCTGATGCACATATCATCAGCAGCGGGGGGAGGCTTGGAAGTAAATGTGAAGCGGAAGCCGATTCCGGGGACCCAGCGCGCGGAACGAAGTGGCGGGATGATGATGTCCGATGGCACAGGCTGAGAGACAATGAAGCGCCGCCATTTAATCTCCAGTTGATGGTCAACAGGGATGTAGGCGGGAGAGATGGGCGAAGACGGGCGGAGAGTGACCGAGCAAGACAGCCCTTTGGGTGGGCGCCGGGTTTTCGGTTTTCGATGATGTGGGCGAGCAGTGATCTTCGAAGCCAAATCAATGACTTCAGCAGGGGAGGATGAGGGGAGGGCCGTGGCAGACATAAGTACAGTCTGGGCCACTGGATGCGATCTGCTGAGTCAAGCGCCTGTGTGTCCCGATTTGGGGCGTGCATCAAAGTTTTCGCTACTAACTTGAAGCTTCGCTTTAGGTAGTACCACTACGTTACCTGAGTACTACTTGCCACTTCTGCGGCTGAAGCTTTGAGCTGAATGCTCGCTACGCCGACACATGACACAGTGTAACGATCCTCATGCACCATGCACCGTTCATTTCAAGTTCCATTCATCATTTTTCGTCTTTCATGACAGCTGAACTTCACTGGCAAGTTCAAGAAGGCACTCCAAGCACTCAAGTCCCTGCTCTAGAATATCCTGGGCCCATGCTTGGGTACCGGGAGAATCTAACCAGAACTTACTCGTGTAATCCTGGAGGTCGGGAAGACCACTTGCCCATCCACCTGAGTGTCTTTGACATAATATCGCTCCTTCGACGGAGACAGATGGTTTCCACCTCTATCCCAAGTAAGTACACAACATTCTTGTACCGTCATCTCCAGTGCTTATTCTGTGACTTCGTGAGAGTCCAATATTTACTGCCCCTCGGCTCGCGAAGGTTGACGCTGTCCAGTCTGTCTGGGAAGCCGGCGTGCTCGACCACCGGTGTCCCTTGGACATAATACTACCCCTCCTGTGGAGGCAGGTGATTGGTATCCTGACCAACGTGAGTATTCAAAACTTTTGTGCGGTGAGTCATGGAACGTATGCTGAGAGCCTGGACAGGACTTGCTGAACCACCGGAGTACCTTCACTGTAATGGTGATGGAGACAGACAGTTTGAACTCTACTGGCCATGAGTATATAAGAGGTCAATGCCACGTCTGAATTGCTACCAGGCTCTCCATTACCAGATATCTCTCTCACAAAACCTCTTTCTCTCCTCTTTCATCCTCACAAGAAGAATCAAGCGACAATGGCCCCTCTCGAAGACGGCGTCTGTATGTATCGTCTAGTATCCAGCCGTGGCTAGTATTGATCACTCACGTATTGTAGACTTCATCAAAAATGTCGGTACCGGTACCGTCTTGGACCTTGAGTATGTTTATCACCATTAGCTTGTTCTAATATTTTAACTGAGGATGTACACGCACCTAGGAAAGGCACCGCCGACAATGGTAACATGTTTCTCCGTGAACTCAGCCTATCAAGAAACGTGTATTGACGGAAGTTTACACAGGCACGAGGGTCATCGGCCATGCGAAGCGCGAGCTCAATGATCACTGGGTCCCCATTCAGCTCTGGGTCGTCGCAAAGACCGGAAACGGCGACTACTACACTGTCCAGAACGCAAAGAGTCTCACGTATATGACCCTCACCGATGGTATGTACACGGATTTGTTATGAACCCAGCTTTCGTACTCACACCCATCGTTGTCGTCAGGTCTCGCTGCGAGTGGTACCCCGATCGTAGGGCACGAGCGTAGCGGCGACAATCAACACTGGGAATTTACCCGTAACACTGCCAACACGGCATATGTGTACGTTTCTATGCACATACGTTTACCTTGATATTTTTCTCACCGATGCTACGCACTACAACCTCTACAGCATCAAGAACGAAGCGTCCGGGAGTGAGTTTATTGAAAACTTTCTCATTGATATTCCTTATGACTAACGGTGGACACGATATCAAGCATACGTTGATCTCTTCAACGGGTAAGTTCTTGAAATATTATTTGCGCTTTGTACTGCTCTTATCTAACTTGGCTCTGACTTATAAAGCGGTTTCACCGACGGTACGGCTGTGAACGGATGGCCTGGCAGCGGCGCCAGCACCACCAACACACACCAGTTGTGGGAGCTCGTCCGTGTTTGAATCCTCGCCATGGAATAGCGACTGAATCTTGGGTATGAGCCATCACACTACCTGACTGCCTTATAATTCATCTACGTATCCAGATACGGCAACAAATCAAGTCACAGTCAGGCTGAGTTGAACTCGACGAGTCTATTCACGGAAATGCTAGCGTTGTACCATTGATAAGAAACCTGTTTTGGCTCATGTAACTACTAGCAAAAACCCATGCATTGTACGAATTCGAATGGTTCACAATTTGTTCCTTATTGTCAGAGGAGGACTTCTAACCAGCATGAGCAGTGAAATTGGCGATGCTCTCATGATCAGGCTGCTGCCCCGGGCCCAGGCGCCCACGCCCGAGTCGTTGGCTATCGCGTCACGAACGCGTGACATCACGTATCGGCGCCCAGATCTGCTACTGAGTCGCGATCGGTGCCTGCTCATGCGGTCACTGTCGTCGTCCACAGTGTCCCCGCAGTCGGCACAGATAATCACAAAAATCAAACATATATATACTTGAGCAGCTCGTCGACGTTGCCATCAACTCGCCACGATGTCCAAGCCACATCCGCTGGACTTGACAGCGGACCCGATAGCGAGCAGGATGTCTCGTTCGCCGAGCAAACGCACCTCGTCGCTGTCGCTCCTAGGTATCTTCGTGCTCTTCAACCTCTGGTACTGCTCCTCCTATTTCACGTCGCCGTCGTCGTCTCCCCATTCCCCCAAGAACGTCGTTTCTATCCCCCTGCACGCGTCCGAGATCATTGACAAATGTCGCGTCTTGCACACCAAGCCTGGTGTCCCCGAGGATTTCTATGAGCGGAAGACGTCTGATCGGTTGCAAGAGGGTACGAAGACGGTTGTTATCAGGAACGCAACGATTTGGACTGGGAGGGTACAGGGGTTGGAGGTCTTGAAGGGTGACTTGGTGCTGGAAGGTGGTATTATAAGGAAGGTAGGTGTTGATGAGGATTTGGCGGAATATGTGGGGATGGAGAATGTGGAGGTTGTCGATGCGCAAGGGTGAGTTCTGTCGAACGAAGAGTGCGTCAGTTTAACAATCTAATGCGGTTTCTGATCCTACAGCCGTTGGGTTACCCCTGGGTATGCATCCCTCTCTCTTCTGTCAGACTAGACACATCAGCTCATTGGCTACACTCAACAGAATCATCGACGTTCACTCACATCTAGGCGACGAACCGTCGCCGGCCTTGCGAGGAGCAGAAGACGGGAACTCGTACAAAGGCCCCGTTTTGCCGTGGTTACGCTCCTTGGACGCAATCAATACGCACGACGAAGGTATGCATGTCTCGTTATCTGGCGAGGTGTTATATATAATGCTCACAATATCTGATACTGTCATCTCTTCGCGTATGCAGGCTACGCGTCAGCTGTTGCTGGCGGTCTCACAACAGCCCTCATCTTACCTGGCTCCGCTAACGCTATCGGTATGCGCCTCGTCTCCTATGCCCGATATCAAAGACTTATTCTCAGTCCGATCGTCAAGGTGGACAAGCCTTTGTTATCAAGCTGCGACCTACGAAGGAACGTTCACCGACATCTCTGCTCCTTGAACCTCCCTTCAACTTGAACAGATCGTACGAGAACCAAACACCTGTGCGGTGGAGACATATCAAGTGGGTGTACCATTGACCGTTTTCCGCCCCGTATCTCACAGCTCTGATGTCTTCTTGCTTTACTCGTTAGGCATGCTTGCGGTAAGTCTATCAGTGTAGTTCGTTGTGTCGTTCACTCGCTTGATTCACTCTGTTGGTTTATGAACAGGCGAGAATCCATGTACGTTCATCCTTCCACGAACTCCACCTGTACAAACTCTAAGTATCTCTCTCGACAATAGCCGGTGCATACCAACAAACCCGAATGGATACCGCCTGGGCGTTCCGCCAGGCGTACGTATCTACATGCACTACACCTTGAAACGCTTTCGCTCATATGCTCATATATACAGTTACGAAACCGCTCGCAAGATCAAAGTCTCCCAAGACGACTACTGCGAAAAGGCTCTAACAGGTGACTGGCACGCCCTCGCCGGTAAAGACTTCCCCGAGAGTCTGCAATGGGAGGCTCTTGTTGACGTCTTGCGTGGCCGCGTGAAAGTACTTTGACATCTTACCTTGAACAAAACAACAATATACTAATATGTGTAATCAGGTACAAACGCACTGCTACGAAGCAGTCGACATCGACAACTTCGTCCGCCTCTCGAACGAGTTCCAGTTCCCCGTCGCTGCGTTCCACCACGCACACGAAGCATGGCTCGTACCCGAAGTTCTCAAACGAGCCTACGGTAAGCCCCATTCCACCTCTTCCCCTCTCCCCTTCTCCCTTGCAGCTCACTCACGTATCATCATGATCCGACTCTAATTCGCAGAACACCCACCCGCAATCGCAATGTTCGCAGCTTTCGCCCGCTACAAACGCGAAGGCTACCGACACTCCGAGTTCGCGCCACGTATCTTAGCAGTAAACGACATCGACGTCGTGATGAAGAGCGACCATTCAGCGATTGTGTCGCGGTATCTTATACATGAGGCTGCGCAGGCACATTATTGGGGCCTTGAGGAGAGTGTTGCGTTGGCGTCTGTGACGACGACTGCTGCGAAGGTGTTGGGGCTGGATCATCGGATTGGGTATGTTAGAGCTGGTGAGTCTTCAGTTAGTTGGTGAGTGAGATTGCTGGTTACTGTTGGCTGATTGTTTGATCTGACAGGTTACGACGCTGGTAAGCTGGCTTTAGCATGAAATAGGCTTGTCATATGGAAGTCACTCACTGCACTATTCAGATATTGTACTATGGGATAGCCATCCCCTAGCCCTCGGCGCCACCCCAGTCCAAGTCTTCATCGACGGCATCCCACAAATCTCCTCACCCCACACCGTACCAAAGCCCGCATCACTGCAACGTGCACCGATAACACCAAACTTCGACAAAGAGGCTCAACTAGCCGTCGAATACGAAGGCCTCCCACCACTGGAGCCAGGCAAGCTCAACCTCTCACGTATCGTCGTTTTCACGAACATCTCGTCCATCTTTGCGAAGGACCACACGGGGAATGTCGTCGAGAGGTTCTCGGCGTTGTCTGCTGACTCGGGGAGAGCGACGGTGGTAGTCCAGGATGGTCAAGTCGTCTGTGAAGAGTTTGGCTCTTCTTCGTCCGCCTCTTCGTGCGCTTCCTTCCTTGAAGTATCCGGAGAACAGGCACCTCGTATTATCGATCTTAAAGGCGGAAGTTTGCAACCTGGTCTGGTTACTGCAGGTTCGAACATAGGCCTCACACATATTCCTATGGAAGCGTCTACTTCGGACGGAGATGTTTATAACCCTCTGGTTGGACCTACTCCTTCTATTGCGGGTGGTGATGGGTATCTCGCGAGAGCAGTGGATGGGTTGCAGTTCGCTACTCGTGATGCACTGTGAGCTGCATTTTACCCATTCCACCTTTACCCTGTTACTCAGCTTATCTCCCTATGCATATAGTCTCGCATACCGCGCAGGTGTAGTGACAGCTATCACCCAACCACAACATACCTCTTTCATCTCGGGATTGAGCACCGCCTTTTCCCTCGGTGCGTTGCACGGACTCGAACAGGGTGCAGTTATTCGCGATGTGGTGGCGTTGCACGTTTCCCTCGCGCACGGCGATGTCCCGGGAATCAGCACGGAGATTGCGGCTCTGCGCAGGTATATCCTGCATCCACCAAGTGGAGAGGCTGAGGTGTGGGTGACCAAGCTCAAGGCGGTATGTGCAACATTTTTGTGTATGGACTGATGAATACTGAAGCACTGGTCCTATCATAGGGAGAGATTCCTCTGGTCGTGAGCACAAACAATGCCGACATCATCGCTACTGTGGTCAACCTGAAAGAAGAAATCGAGGCTGAGATTGGGAGCAAAATCAAGGTGACCATCCTCGGAGGGGCCGAGGCCCACATTATAGCTCATGAGCTTGCTCGTGCTAACGTCGGAGTTGTACTCACGCCGCCGAGGCCATACGTGAGTGTTCATCCATCTTGCTATTCCTTCGCTCACTATCTGTCTGTTCGGTAGCCATACACATGGGATCATCGTAGAGTGTATGTTTCCTCCAGTGTATTAGAGTGAACGATTGACGATGCTAACTATATCGCAGTATTCCGGGTATTCCGGTGACCAACGAAAGCACGATCGCACACCTCGTCCGAGCAGGTGTTACCGTAGGCCTAGGTCCTCAAGGTACTACAGCTATCACCATGTTGAGCGACTGGGCGGTGCGTAACGCACGGTTCGACGCCGGCTGGGTATGTCTGATCTACGTTCAATATGACGATGTAACTAATGAAGCGATGCATGTACAGGCATTACTCGATTCACCCGATGTCCTCAGTCGAAGCGACGCCTACGCCCTCGTCTCTTCCAACGTCGAGAAGCTGTTTAACTTGCCCTCGGACCCATACCAAAGCGATATAGTAGTGACGGAGCATGGTGATCTGCTCAGCTTTGAAGGAAAGATCACGGCTGTTATATCGCCGCGCAGGAGGAAGTTGGATATTTTGGAGTGAACGAAGGATAATGGAATGGACGAAGGATAAAGATGATGTAAATATGGAGCGTAAGTGTGTATCAGACGTTTTAGTAAGGTCCAACTCTCTATTACAGTGCCTACTACTTTGTATCGTGCCCAATCTGGTACGGACGATCAAGGTAAAGTAGGCAGAGATGACTTACATCAGCTCATAGCAGGCGAGTGAAGAGATCATTAGCCTCTAACGGCGAGGAGACAATTACAAAGCACGATAATATTGCAGATGGTGATACAAACTTGAAATGTTGCTGAGACAAACCACGCACGGAGCCTGCAAGTCATGACAAAGGAAGCGAGTCCAAAGGGTAGGCATACAAATCCGAATAGAGAGCACACAAAGGATCCAGGGAACGGCAGGCGGAGAGAGAGCACCAGCACAGTACAGATAGAACAATCAGTCGCCGAGGTCGACAGCAGCTCCAATAGAGATTTTAGCCTTCTTCGTATTCCTGGTATCTTGACTGCCGTTGGAACTGGTATCTTTACGCTTGAGATCGTTCGGGTTTTCCTCTTGCGAATCCGGAATGTAGAATTGAGTCTCGGGTTGAGTCTGGGATTCGTCCACAGGTTGCTGCTTTTTCGCTGGTGAGACCTTGCCGGAGTCAGTCGGTTGTTCACGAGACTCGTTTCGCTCCCTAAAAAGCTCATAGATCAATTAAAATAGACCAATGTATGACACTTACATCTCGACGTCCTCAGCCTGATCGTTCTTGTTTTTGCCTCGAGAAGACCTCTTCGGATTCTACGACAATAAACGTTAGAAACGTCACTTACTCACACGTCTCATACAAACCAAGTCAGCGAGCCCTAGGAGTCGCTTCTCGGCCTCGGAATTCGGATCGAAGTAGTCTTTGTATTCTTGACTTTTCATCATTGAGCGCACGAACACGTATTTCGGCTTCTGTCCAGTCTTTCGCCGTGGCGGCTTCTTCGTCGCTTTACCTGCATTCTTCGACTGGCGGGTTTTGGTCTCTAGCAGGCCCACTTCGTCCTGTTCTTCGATCTCCGTCGCAATGAACCCTGCGACACGTTAAAACAGGATTCAGAGAGAGTAGTCACGCTAAACAAAAACCTTCGTTTTGAAGCCGTCTGAAAAGCTGCCCGGCGACAAGGGGCTCGCATTCTGGAAATAGTGAGAAATCGAACACACCGCCTATGTAGGAGAAACTTAACAGACCTATACTATTCGTGAAAGCCTTGAGTGATTCACAACCGTGTTTCTCACAAACTTTGATAGCCCTCCTGCGCGTGTGTTTCGTGTCAACGGCTTATGCATGGTATGAGAATCCGCCGATAGCATACCTGAAGAGAGCGAGGTCCTTGTATTTATCCATCATGCGGGGGTGCAAGTTATGCACTAAGATAAGGTCCCAGTTTTGGTCGGCACGAATTCGACAGTCGAAACAGATGAAATTCTTCGGTAAATTCTTCGCTCGTGCAGTATGGTACCCCATGCACCTTTTCGAGTCTCATCAGTATCATGCATGACCGCAAGAGGCGAAAGCAACTTACCACACATGAGACCATTTACTGCAGCCTTCACAATAAATAGCATCACAGTCTTCAACCTAGAGAAGGTCAGTCTATAGCTACAGTCCCGACTCTGTGTAAGCGTACCGTTACGTCGCAGACGCAGGCAATTCCTGTCTCGACGTCATCTTCCACCTGAGCACCGGATTGCATCTCAGAAACAGAAATACTTCTGGTCTTTGCAAGAGTTTTCTTCTTAGGTGGCAAAGCCATGGAATCGTCTTGGCTGTCATCAAGCGGCTGGACTTGAGTCTCCATGTCTGCACAAAACCGTCAGTATTACCGTTCAAAGCATCAGAGAGAGTCAACGAGCCAAGCATCTCAGCATCTTGATCTTTTTCCGCCTCTCGTCGAGCACTGACGATCTGTTGCAACGCTTGAGTGTCGATGCTCTCCACATTAGTCAAACCCGTAGCCTCAGGATCGAAGTCAGGGAAAGATTGAGAAGGGGTGGGAGACTTCTGAGCACTAGACCGCGTATTATACTTAGAGCGAGCCTGATCCTGGCTTCTAGGAGTAGTAGGAGACGGTGAAGAGGGTGGAGAGCTGGAAGGCAGCCGTGAATCGGGGAGTTGCGTTGCATCAATTTGTTGCGTCTGTGTCAGGTCGCCAGAGTTCGTTACAGGTAGCTGCTGGAGATCTATTGTTAACAATGCACCTATAACGGGGCCACCTTACGCACCAGCTGTCTAACGTGACGTGGAACCTTCTCTTGTACACCTTCGAAGACGACCGAGGCCTGAAGGGAAGATCCCGCTTGCTTTTCTTGAGAGGCTGACAAAGGGACGACACAGCCATTGGGGTCACGAACGCCAATTGGTCCGACAAACTCCATTCCCTTCGCACCTGGCCGCCAGACTGCAGCAGCAGAATCATCTGTACAGAAGCGCAATAGAATCAAGTCACCGCCTCGCTGAGAGCATGTACACTTACCATCTTCGATTTCCCCTTCTGCATCCACATCGTCAAGACCTTCCTCCGCATCCCACACGATCCGTCTATCAAGCGCATCCTGACGCTGAGCCTCGACTTGGTGATTACGCAAAGCAGCCTCTTCCGACGGAGTGAGCATAGGAGCGCAGTTGTGCTTCCCGTCTATAGTAGTGCCCAAGAAGGGCGCGTTGTTGTCCTCTGCCGATGGAAGATAGGCAGACACAGACGTCACGCTAAGATCTACAGCGTGCCATCCAGTTTGAACTTGTCCGATGCTGCACTTCTCAGGAACCTCGGCTTGATCATGGGTAGCAAAGAACCACTTGTCCTTCTTCGAGTCACCTGCACGAAAATATGGAGGCTCATAGTCGTCGGGCGTATGGTCATAGTAATATAACTTGAAAGTTGCAAAACGTCGTCCTACGTCATAGATGAGTATACAGCGCAGCGGAAATCAGGCCTCTATATACTTACTTGGTAACGCGTCCATCTGCGTCGTCGCTTGAATCAGGTTCTTGACCAACGCCTGATACCACTTCAGTTCCCGCCACACGATGGAATGCATATATACCCCCGCACCTTCAGGCTACGCTTGACTTCTCCGAGCGTAGGTACTTTTCCCTTCTTCGATGCATCAGAAACAGGATCTGGTTTCTTCCCACGCCCATTAATAGATAGCTTCATGAGATCTTCGCCCAGTGACATGAGCGGGACTGTGATATCGGTGCCTGGTATAGTGTAATACTAGAGACTCATGTAAGTAACGACCGAAAGTACAAACAAGTACACTCACTCGGAAATTGAACGTGTATGCTTCAACAATGCTGTGAAAGTGAAAGTAAGCGACCGTAGTGGGATTATATGCGCATACATGAACGTTACTTGTTTGGGTCATCATTGTCCTGCACTCAGCAAGCTTCGTGAGATGTTCAGTATGCCATGGTCAAACATAGCACTTACCAGATAGATTGCGAAAATGAAGCTGCGAAGGTACTGCTTCTGCAAAGCATCGAAAATGCCATTTTCCTTCAAACACGGCAGTGTAAGAGGTAGAGCGATCGCTGCAACCTCAAGAATCCGCACTCACCAGATAGTCTAGTAACTTGTCCGCTTCTTCCGTATAACCACGAGACACGGTCATGATCTTGAAGCCGCTGACATTGCGCTTCGAGCTGTCACTTGCAAAAGAGCCACCGATAGATTGGGACGCGCTCTGAGTTTCAGCATTGGCTGATGTCAAGTAGCCTATATGCGGCGAGAAATGCGTGAATTATCATAAGAAATGTATAACTCAGTCCGCGTACTCTCAGAGAAGTTCTCAGCTGGAAGTAAATTTCTGTTGAATGTTTTGTCAGCAAAATGGTAGCTATGTGATGACCTGTCGCCTCACCGAAGATATGTTATGCATCCCAGTCCGGCACGAAGAAGAGTCTGTACGGATTGGAGACTCTGTTGCGCCGTAAGAACTTCCTGATCGTAGAGTCTAGTGTTAGATTTGATTGCGCATATTGTGAAATACAAGTAAGCTTACTTGACTCTGATCTGTCCTTATTGCCTGTGTCTGCATCGCCGCAAAACAGATTAGGGTGAATGGATGGCGAGTAAGAAGAGTCGACGCGGACCTGAATATCATAGCTTGCGTTCAATCCCCGCCAACTCCGACATGATCACGTGTGCGCGATCCATAGCAGGCGCTTACCTCCTTACTGCAAGTTCAGTCAGAGCCTATGCCATGGCCATCTTTGGGCTCTGGGTAAGGGTTCTGATTATTGAGGGGCTAGAAATATATTGACTGTAATAAAGGTTATTAACAAAGCCGGAGGGCTAGTCTATCAAAGAAATTTTGGAGGTACGTACCTGCCTCTGTCTTTAGAACTTGAACTGAAGCTCACCACTTACATGTAGATGGCCTTCCTGGTCTGACATCGAACGAATACCTCGTGCTGGCTGGAACGTTGCACGGTATTCACGCCATCACTAGTCGCCTGTCTCCGACAGGCTCAAGTTCTGGTGCACAAACGATCGAAGGCGAGACATTCAAGATGACCATTCTCCTCACCGCAACGGGTTAGTCGCTCAATCTCACGCTTCTCAAGCTCATGGCATGTTCAGCTGCTGACGGAGATTCACCTTATAGGTACAAAGTTCGTTCTGCTGACTTCGCCAGTGGAGCCTACCGCGGACTCCGTACTGCAGAAGGTCTATGAGATATACTCCGATGCGGTGATGAAGAATCCATTCCATACACCGGAGATGCCCATCCGCTCCGAAGCCTTCGACACTCGCATCACCGCTCTCTTAGGATGAGGCACGATCTTCGCGTGCTTTGCGCCCTGCTCACGAAGACAGCATCGTACGGTCAGAAGCCATAGCAATCACGCCAATTCTACTTCATCTGACTTCATCGCTCCTTGATCACCATAGAACTGTGAACTATATCCTGTATCGGCTGACCCAATAAATTATGTTCTATAAACTATGTTACATTGTTACCAAACGAGGTCGTGCTGATCGGGATGCATGACGGTGACGTTCCTTGGCTACTATGCGCACGACTGAGAAGACTTTCCGCGACTACGAGTATAGCACTCACCAATTCGTCTTCGACTCGGTGTACGTTCGATCGAGCCTTTTCTGTGCCATCCGGCTTCAGACCAAGGTACTCACACATGAATACGCGGAGGATAAGGTTCCACCGGCGCATGGTGGGTATGTCCAAAGCCGAAGCATCATCCTGTGAAAGTCAACTCAATTGAAGTGAGCTGACGGCTATGCGAGACACTTACCCTTAACGTGTGCCATACTGTTGGGAATGGGTTGGCGATGACATGCAAAACATCGACGCCCATTCGTAGGAACGGTATATGGTCGTCCTCAACTCCACCGTAATTGTGATCGGAGGGCCCACGAGGAAGGAAGTAGCTGGACCATCTCCGCCCGTCGTCGTTTCCATACGCGTAGGCTCCGCTGTCACCCAATGCCTTCTCCGCGTTGACCATTTCGTCGTACAACCATGCTGTACTGACGAAGGATGAGCGAATGAGAGGACGCGGTGCACCCAGCAAGTCCAGCAATATCAGATGCTCAATAGATGACAGCTCGGTGTCCCAACCTGAAGCGATCAGCCTTCGCTTGGAATTCGGGGTGATATAAGTTGATGACCATTTCTGCACAAGGTTTCTGGAGAGTATGAATTAAGACATGTGCATGACTTGAGTGAGAATACTTGACCTACCGAGCTCCGTATATTGAATCGGTCGCAGTCCAGTCCTTGAATGCCTCTTCGCCGTCAAAGAAAACGAGCTGCAGAGTGGTATCCACAAGGTCCTCATCTTCGTCGTCCATATCGTCGTCTTCGTCTGCCAAACGCGCCATACGTTTTTCCAGCAATGGGTTCAACGCTTCAGCAACGTCCAGCATGAAGGCACAAGGGGCCGCTGAATCTGTAGCACCTACAAACTACTGCTGTCGGCTCCAATGTCAATGGTGAATATTGCCGGCGCGAGACGAACCTGATTCTGAGGATAGGTCGAGAAGTACTTGCTATCGAAATGCGCAGAGAGTATCACTCTCCGGGGAGCTTTAGGATCCTTCGTAGCAATGACGTTCGTCATCCGTTTGACACCATAAGGAGTAGTGGCATTGAAGCTATCTTCCTCGATATTCCAATTCAGCTTCTTTAGTGTGGAGATGATGTACTCGCGCACGAATGTGTTGTTAGCAGTGTCGGGAGCTCGAGGAATGAGTATTTTGGAAAGATGAGAGGACGGGTTATGGGGGTCAATGTTGCGCACAGGATCCGGGTTAGAGACCAAAGAGGCTATCTCTTCCTTAGATAGGTGTTTGAAGTCGCGCTTTCCAAGACGCGAGGCCTGATAGGAAGGGTTGGGGAAGGAGATAAATAGGCATAGAAAGAGGAAGTAAGCCGTCAGACTCCGCAGACCCGTTCTATCCCACATCCCGAGCATTGCGTCGGTTAGCTTCGTCGCTACGACCGTTGTCGAGGTCGTCCAGCGGCCGTGGTGGCTGCAGCCTGAAACACAGAACCCGGACAACGCATAGCGTCGGGATTGGCCACGTGTGACATTGATCGAATGAGCGCTCCTTGCCGTTCGGCGTTTTTGAGCTCGTTTTTGTGCCTCGAATCATCGAGGCCGTAAAGCGCCTTAGCGCCGATCGGGTCAATGGGCGGCTAAAGGTTAGTCAAGGGAAAGTTGTCGACTGTTGTATATGGGGTGACGGGTTTTGCAAACGCGTTTGCAAAGTAGCGGCTGCGAACCGTGTAATTCGTTGTATACTTAGGCGATAGACGTGATTTTTGCACTCATCGAAAGCCTAGGATTTATTCTACGATTTCCGGAGGACCTGTTATCCCAAAAATGATAAGGGCGATGAGAGAAACGTTTCCGGCGACGAGAGTAGAGGTTTTGCAAAACCTGTCGCGGTTCTCGTCACAGATTGATGTCTGATGGTAACGAAAGTCACAGCGCTTCAGTGCTGTATGAAGCTGTCCGTGACGATGAGTAACGTCACTCCCATCCTCCGTTGGTCACGCATATGAAAGACTATCGTCCATACATCCCCACAGCGACGCAATTTATTTTGTTTGAGTATACAAATGCAACGCTAATGATGCTACTGTCTGCTTCTGAGAGTCTCAGGCCGACCGCTCTATAAGATCTCTCGGATCTCGCCAGATCCTCTCTCACTTCAACCTGCAGAATCTACCGGTAGTAGTCGGCTGGACGTAGAACAACACTAATAAATATAAAAACTACACCGAAATAGACATGAGAACCATCTCTTTCCATGGCGCACCATACCGGTATAGAAGGGCTCATGTCGTAAATACAGGACAGCGATTTGCAAACTCTGTCGCGTTTGCAAAACCCGTCACCCCATAGTAAAGCTCATTCCGTACCCACCCTTTCCCCTTCCCACCGACCACGTACACCATGGCTTTCTCTGGGGCTCTCGTACGTGCTGCACCTCGTATTGTATCTTATATGTTTGCTAACTGCGCTACAACAGACTCTAACTGACCTCAATGACTTCATTACACCGTCCCAGTCATGCATCAAACCTGTTGAGCAGACCAATGCCCCAACGACACACCAAAGCGAGGGAATGGCGTCGGTAGGTCTCCAACTATCTACTCTAATAGTTCTGTAAGCTTATAGTTCTCCAGACAGAGATTCGAGTTGATTCCGAAGGGGCATACTATGAGGTGTCACTGAATGGGTTGAAGACGAAGTCGGACACACAGCAGCAGAAACTGCAGACGGCGGACATCAGCTTGAACGACTGCCTAGCATGCAGGTACGTTCTACTACTACTATGGCTGGAAACTTGTACTCACTGGGACTCAATAGCGGTTGCATCACCTCCGCCGAGTCGGTGCTGATCAGCATGCAATCACACACCGAAGTCCTCAACTTCCTAGCAAGTAACCCTGAAGATATCTGCGTCTCACACAAGGTCCCCGTGCTATCCATTGCCCCTCAGAGTCTCGCCTCTCTTGCGGCTTCCATATCTTCGTCGAGCACCTCTGCCCCTCTCCCGCTACACAGGATCATGCGTCGAGTCGAAGTTTTCTGCAAGAAAGTACTAGGCTTTGAGCACGTCTTTGACACTACATTCGCTCGCCATCTCGCCCTTCAAGAACACATCCGGGAGTTCCGTGAGCGTAAGAGCGGTCAAGGTCAACTACCTATGCTCGCCAGTGCTTGCCCAGGCTGGGTATGCTACGCAGAGAAGACGCACGCAGAGATGCTGCCCTTCATCAGTCGTACAAAGAGCCCACAGCAAGTTATGGGTACCCTGGTGAAAGAGTGGATGGCTACGAAATGGCACAAAAGGTACGCATGTGATTGGTCAGCGACACTGTGGCGTCACCATGCTGAAATCAAAACGCTTATCGATCTTCCAGTCCAAGTCAGATCTACCACGTCACCGTCATGCCCTGCTACGATAAGAAGCTGGAGGCCTCGCGCCAGGACTTTTACAACGATGTCTATTCCACCCGCGACGTCGACTGCGTGATCACCACGGGCGAGCTGGAACTCATGATGCGAGAAAAGGAGTGGGATCTATCGATCCCCGTTGAAGGAGAGATTACCGACGAGATTGTGTCAGAACAAGACACTTCGGAGTCTCCTGCCCCCGCAAACGACATTCATCTCCCCGAGCTGATAAATCACCCAGGCACGAGCTCCGGATCATACTTGCACACCTTAATCAGGAGCGTCGTGCAAGATCACCCACATGCTCTCGATCTCAGCGTCCGCAATATTCGTTCGTCGGATTACGAAGAATACACCTTGACGGATCGATCTTCGGGCGAAGTCGTCTTTCGGGGAGCGAAATGCTATGGCTTCCGGAACCTCCAGAATCTCGTACGCAAGGTCGGTCGCGATGCTGGTGTCCAGGTCGGCCGGGGAGCAGCTGGGAGGCTTGGCGCCACGCGCGGTCGGGCCGTCAGGACTAAGAAGGGAGAGTCTGCTGGATCTACAGACAAGAGCTACGACTATGTCGAAGTCATGGCCTGTCCTGGAGGGTGCGTGAATGGCGGCGGTCAGCTCAAGCCAGGTGTCAAAGCGGCAGACCCTGCAGCAGATGAAGAAGGATTCAAGCGCGACTGGGATTCTTCTGGCGTCAAGCTTGATGGAGAGGACGTTGGCAGGATTCAAGGCCAATCGGGCAAGTGGGGAGATAAAGAGTGGACGAAGAAGGTGGAGGTGGTATATTGGCACGAGCTTCCTACTCCGCCTCCGTCGCCTACACCCGATGGCGAAAGTGGCTCTCAGAAGATTCTGAGTCATCTCGTGGACGCGAAGAATCAGGTGGCTGATAGACTCGCTGTGCGCATCCTCACTGAGACCTGTAAGCCGGACGGAGTTGAAAAGACCGCCTCGTGGACTGATAGCTTGGATCAAGCAGCGGAGGGCCGACGGCAGAAGCTGTTTAGGACGCAGTATCGCGCGGTAGAGAGTGAAGTCGTTGGTTTGGCTGTCAAATGGTAGATATTATTCTTGTCGCTGCGGTTCTGCTATCTCCTTGGGAACTTTGTTGTGTTGTACGATTCAAAACATAGATGACGATTAGCATAAGTATTTATCGCGACTAGATACTCTAATGATGTGCTGCTGCTGCAAATACATGACTGATGTGTGGAATAAATAGAGTGGTGTCGACAGCAAGATGAATCAGCGAGATTCAGTAATACGAGGAATGCCGAATTATGGTGAGTAGATTAAATGCAAGACGCAGCCTCGACCGTCATTAAGGATGTTGATAAATGTTGTTGTCACCGCCGTCGTGCGGCCTGGGGTCCATTACCGCACCAGAACGGTTTGCATTTGTCGCAGAACTCGGGGTTAACAGCGATTATTCGCTCGGATGCGTCGGGCCCGAGAAACTTAGAGAGTGGGTTTAACGAACATCCGGTACAGAGGACAACGACGCAACGTACCTTCTCGTGGTAGTCGCAGTGATTACAAGGCATTATATGCCTCACTGAGTGGATGCAGGTCGGCTTGTTACAGTCGATCTTCCGAAGCTTCTTAGTCTAAGGAACAATGAGCGTCCATCAATTGTGTTGCGAATAGCTTAATCTTTACTTACGATGACATAGTGCTGTAAAAGCAGATGGCATGACGTCAAGGAATGCAGGCACGAAGATGAGGTGGACATACCCCGCAGGCGTACTGGATACCTTCCCTGGAGAAGATGGTGTGAGGCGGAGGAGGCTTGTGCGAATGATAGGAGATGAAACCTACGTATCTAGGTTGCACATCTTGGGTTGACAACGCTGACTGTCTGTGATCGAGTATGAACGCAAGTTGTACTCGGCGAGTTGTATGGCAGTGAGTTAGACGTCAGAGAGCAGGGTGAACGGGTGACGGGGGTAATAAGGGACGGAATTGGAGACAGGGGCTGAGTGGGGCTGATCGACCGAAGGGAGAGCAGACTTTATAGGCAATCGGACAAAGACAGAACAACGAATGACAACCGCGCTGAAGCGTTGGTTGGCCGTTGTGTCACAAGACGACAACACAGGCGAAGCCGAGCGATTGTTCCGGAGGAGAGTGCGTGCTGGCCGTGATAAAGATCAGCAGAAGAAAGAGTCGGAGAAGGCAGGAGAAGGTGGGCAGTAAGAAATGGATCCGCGATTTATATGATGAAAGAGCGATACCGGAGCCAGGACGAGGAAGATGAATTCGAGATGCAGGGATCTAAGATATGTATTTCGCAGCAGTGTATTTCCAAGAGTGTCTCTCCGAGTGGGACTAGTTCCGAATGGTGTAAAGTGTTCAGGCGGAAAGACAGTTGAAAGCCGACCAAGATTTCCGTAGCTAGCAGACCGACAGAGACAAAGACCAGTAATTCCGACACTCAAGCCACTCTGGTGGAAGTTTGGCCAGCACAAAGACCAGCAGCAACCATCTCGCCTATCGAGCGTGAAAAGGGACGTAATTCGCAGACAACCGTTGCGAGACAGCAGGCGAGATTTTGAAACATCTCGCCTGCGACCAGCTGCCTTTCTCGAGAGTCGATGGCCGTGAGCAAGCCGTGAGCGCGACGGAACTCGGATGTTGTCGACGAATGAAGCGTTGACAAAAAGACAGCAAAATCGATTATTTACTGATCAACCTGCTATCGCGATGCCATCATATCGCCACTAGCTCAGCTGAACTCCGCGCTGTGGAGTCCCAATCTGAGATCAGGCGCTCTGCTGTCCGCTGATTGGACTGTACGGCGTCGCCCACGTCGCGCGCAGCGATGTCTTCGTCCTCCACCACGACCACGACACCCACAACCCGCTCGAGGACACTACTCTTCTTGTCGTTCAGAGACTCCCGCGCAAACTCGTCTCGTTTTCGTCGTTCACGCATCGTCCAACACTATGACGACACGCCGGGAGAGGACGAACAAGACCGTCTCATCAATCCCGATGCCGCCCACGTTGCAATAGACGCAGAGATGCCCCCTCAGTGGTAAGTCAGTGGGCAGCAAGTTCATACACATCGTGTTCACATTTGTGTCATGTTAGGGCGGATATTGCGAGTCAAGTGGAGGATATACTGGCTGGTACCAGGGCGAAAAGTAAGTCTACTTCGTACTTTCCTTGACATATCGCCGGATTGAACTCATTCAAGTCCGCCTCGGCTAGTGAACTCCCTGGACAAACTACACGCGAAACATGCCCTTCCCGGTTTTGCGGATCGGTCAGCAGAGGAAAGAGAAATCGAGGCTGCTACAACTGAAGTCACGAAGGTGTGCGACCATCGCGTCGAGCTAGACTATGGCAAACGCTGACTACGTTCCCTTGCCACAGGATTTCCGAAAGTGCCATGGCCTTATTCAAAAGATCAGCGCGTCACCAGACCATGCCTTCCCTCCATCGGATTCGCGACATCAGGTATTGGCTGCAAAGAATGTCCAGAGGGGTCTGGCTGCGAAGGTTCAGGAACTCAGTTCCACCTTCCGCAAGAAGCAACGTATCTACATGGAAAGTCAGTCCTCATCTTCCGACTCCAACTGCTTCATCACCCATTGAGTCCCTAGCGGGTGCGTGGGTACTAACCTCATGATTAACCAGAACTTCAGGGTCATGCGATCAAGAATCAAGACCTGCTAATAGCCTCGGGCGCGATATCCTCTAGAGGATCCGAAGGGCTATCTGCCGTAGATGAAGATGTTGAAGCCGCTGTATGTAGTATAGTCAAACGGTCGTTTCTCGGAGGCTGGGCTGACGTCGACGTATCATCACAGTCCCGAAGTGGTGCGCTTACCCAGGACCTACTTACGGCCGACATGGATCTGCATAGACGAGATCGAGAACTGACCGAGATTGCCAAATCCATCGCACAACTGGCCGAATTGTTCAAAGATCTGTCGGTCTTGGTCATTGATCAGGGCACACTCCTCGACAGCGTGGAGTACAATATTGAGCAGACCGCGGTACAGATGTCGGAAGCAGTGAAAGAGTTGAATATGGCCACACAGTGCGTACACGTTCATGATATCTTTGACTGTTGGACGGTTCCGAAGTTGATCTTCACCTTGTATTTACTCATAGGTATCAAAGAAATACAGGCAGACGGAAGTGCATCTTCCTTCTAATACTTGTCATCATTCTCCTCATCTTAGTGCTGATATTCAAGCCCAAACGACACCGTTCTGCGTCTCCAAACGATTCAATCCCCTCCAATTCCACGCTGTCGGATGTTGTGACGACATCATTATCGGAAGCTACAACAATGTTACGGCGACGTCCATCAGGATAGACGGCTGCCAGCGCGGATGGTGTCGTTATTTATTCATTTACATAGGAACCTACCTGTATTCTAATTTTAATCACCCAACTTGCATAGAGCCACACACAATCTATTACCCTGTCACAATTACTCACTGCTATGTTCTTCCGCACCAACACTATTAATATTCTCTGCCCTGTTAATTTTAGTAGTGATCGAGGGTAGCCAATGGTTTTTCGATTTCGATCAGTTCTCATGACGCCTGTGATAACAGTGCTCTGACCTGCATGTTCCCATCTCGAGCCGCCTGAGCTACCCTGGCTGTACTTTCCCTTCTCTTCTCTTTACTACCACCTGGCTGGTCCATTCGCATTCGACGTTGTCTGGCACGTCACTAACTGCTGTCTTTTCTGGTCGCCGAGTCGAGTAATTTGCTTGAAACTCACTACGTCTGAACATTCGCCGACATAAATCTTGGCACCGCCATCACTCGCATCCCTTGACATTGCGGGCACGGAGATATCTCATTTGCGGGCACGATGCCGTACGCTCAAGAAGACGTCGAGAAACAGGCTGGTCGACGGTCTCGCTCTCCATCCGCCCACTCTGACTCGCCACTCAACAAGCCACCGTCGCCACCAGACTCAATGTCGTCCTACCCACCCATGCCCCAACCTGTGGACTTGAATCCTTCAATGTCGGGCGGCAGGAGAAGACATGTCCGTATGCAGGACCCAGAAAATCACCCGAGGCATTTACCACCAGGATATGATCAGGAGAGGGCACAAACGATGCCTCTGCCAGGCGCAAATCCTCCGTTTCATCATGAGGGAAGTAGGAGCGGGAGTTGGGACTTGCTTGCTGGTATCAGGAAGTGGGAGCATTCGTACGAAGAGTTTGACTCTAGAAACGCGAGCGCGACCCATTTGCAGTTCGCGCAGGGGGATTTACCTCAGAACAAGGTGAGTATATTGCTTCTATACCATCTACGGGCCGAAGCTCGGTCAATGCTAATGTCGTATTCGTTGCCGCAGTTCGTCAAGTTCTACAACTATTTGTTGAACGTGTCTATCATAACAAGATGGTTCTTGTTCATCGTTCCCCTCATGGCCATTATTTGGATACCTGGTATATTGGGTCTCACTACCGCTCCTAAGGCAACTATCTGGGGAGTAAAGCTGCTGTGGTGGAGTATCTGGCTTAGTATTCTGTGGGGCGGTAAGTTGTGAAGCGTATCTGTAAAGCGTAATGCTGATCGCGGCTACTCGTTCTAGGATGGTGGGGAGCACTGGCAGTATCGTGCGTACTCAATACGACACATCATTCTCGACCTAACAATAAAACCTCGCAGTATGATATTTCCGCGTGTAGCACGCGTCACAGTTGGTCTTGTGGCAGTGGGCGCAAGACGATATATCGACTGGCTCGAAGCTCTCCACCGATACGTTGCACTGGCCGTCTGGACACTCGCAGTATGGATAACCTTCCAACCCTTGATCCTAACTCGGCAGGAGAACGATGCAACGGATAGAGATAAGAGCGTGGTCAGCCTTCTCGCGAAGCTGTTCTTTGCCTTCTACATCTGTGCGCTCGTCCTGCTAGGTGAGAAGTTTGCGATTCAATGGATCGCTGGGAAGTTCCATGAGAGATCTTACGCCGGTACGTCTCCTTCCCCTATCATATGTCGTCAGTCATTCTCATGCTTCTATAGAGAGAATCGCGGATCAGCGATTTGCAGTCGCAGTTCTTTCGACGCTGTACAGGCATTCCACGGATATCCCTGGACGTTCAGATACTCTGAAGGATGGGCCCGCTGAACACAAGCGCATGTCTGTTGACCCAAAGAAGTTCTTTAAGAAAGCTCTTAAGGGTGTGCGAGAGGTAGCCACGACTACGACCACAGCACTCGGCACGGTAGCGTCCGAAATCGCAGGGAGCTCTGTGCTGCAGCCCAATTCTCCTCAAGCGAAGGTCCAAACTGCACTGGAGTCAGCGAATAAGTCGCGATTGGTATGCTTCGTCAATACCCGGAAGTCTCCGCGTATCACTTACTTACATGTCTTCGTTGACAGCTCGCGCGCCGCCTGTATTACTCATTCGCGAAGCCCAATGCGGAATACATCACGGTTCATGATATTGCACGCTTTTTCCCGACCATGGAGGATGCGGACAGAGCCTATAGTATCTTTGACAGGGACTCAAATGGCGACGTTACCCGAGACGAGATTGAGCTGGCATGCATGTAGGTGCCCTTGAGTCACTCAGAGGAAGTTATGTCTAAATATACGCTTACAGGGAGTTCCATCGTGAACAGCTCTCTCTTGAACACTCGATGCAGGATCTTGACAGCGCTGTAGGACGGCTCGACAACATTCTCATGAGTGTCTACGTCGTCGTAGCCATTCTAATCATCGCAGTAGCTCTCGTAAGTGTCTTGATTTCTGTGAAGACATACAAAGGTTAACGCATATGTACAGGAAGCGCAATTGGTCACTCTTATAACTGGCGCAGGCAGCTTCTTCCTCGGTGAGTGACTTCGTTAACGCAAAGTTGTGAATTTTGCTCACATGTAATAACAGGTCTGAGTTGGCTCATTGGTGGCGCCTTGGCAGAAGTCCTCACCTCTATTATTTTCTTGTTCGTTAAACACCCGTACGACGTTGGTGATCGCATATGTGTCGACAAGGAGATATACACTGTCAAGGAGATCAGGCTACTGAGTACGATCTTGTTGGACTCGAATTCGTGTTATGTTCAGGCACCCAACGTTGGCATGAACGCGAAGGTGAGGATAATATTTCGTCATGCGCGATGGTCGCTGAATCGGGTTTACAGAATATCGAGAATATGAGACGCAGTCCTCAAGTGAGTGCCCCAACCCATCTCTCATTTATCTTGCATCTAACATATTTCCAAGATGTCTGAGCCTTTCACATTTGATGTGGTGCGTCTTTGCAGTAGTCTCAAGGAATGGCGTTGTCTGATAGACTTCCCGCAGGCTTATTCTACCACCTTCGAGCAGATCGAAAGACTTCGTGAACTCATGGTCTCTTTCCTGAACTCTGAGCGGCGCGAGTTCCTGCCACAGTTTGACGTTCTGGTAGTCGGTGCGCTCTTTAACAATTTGACCGACGTGGAATTCCCAATAATATTCATCGTGCAGATATACCTGACCAAAGCAAAATGATTCTCAAGGCAGATATCAAATACAAGAGTAATTGGCAGCAGGGCGCGTTGAAATGTAAGAACATTCGAAATGCGTCGACTATATTATGAGACTCACTGAGGCTGTAGCAAAGCGCCGTAACAAATGGATTTGCGCCTTAAAGCTATCCTTAGCCAAAGTCAAGATCTTTGGTCCTGGAGGAGACCCTGACGCCAAAGCTGGACCAACACCGTACACTCTTGTTCCTTACGAACCAGAGCCTAGGGAACCTCACCGACAGGAAACCTCTGGCACACTCACCGAACCTCGCATACCGGAAGCATGGACGTTCTCCGATCATAATGCCGTTATGTGTACGCTGTCGTTCGATCTGCGAACTTCGATGCTGTACTGACCCTCTTATTACAGTCGACGCTTCCCAAGACGTGTTCGGAGAGGCCGAAGAGGTAAGTCTTATAGGCCATGCTGTTATACTTCCCTCTCAATCCTCCCTACAGTTGGCCATGCAAGCTCCGCGGCGCGGCGCCTCGAATAACAGCAGTACCACAAATCTCCGCCAACGACCTCCGCCAATGACGATGCCATCAACCTCAACATTACCGTCACCAATTAGACAAGACGGCTCAGTAGAAGAGATCGAATTGCATACCCCTCGCGGCAGGGACACTTTCGCCGATTCATAATCTCACGATCTAAAAGTCGCGGACAATATACGTACTACCATCTCATACTGATTTATTACTTACAATTATCTACGTATCAATCTTCTTGTCAGGTAGATGTCGCTGTACCTGCCGGTGAAATACAGGTTTATTCACTTCGACAGCAGACGCCCACTTATGGGTGGTAATCTTCAAGCGCTGAACTCAAGTGGCCACTTGCGAGTAAAAACCCAGACGACACCATCGCTACCTCATCTTCTCAATTTTCCCTACGACACGACAACTGTGATATAGCTTCTAGCTAGCGGTCTAGCTACTCAAGCCTGTGCAGCCCCTACCGTGATGCTTTGTGTGACAGTCCGTCGCGATATGTCACATCTCTGCGTGACCGCATAGGCCGACGCGGATGCCGCGGCTTTTAGTGCCTGTCCACAAGTTATCGCGGCTAAACAAATGTAAACTTATGCTGCTCATAATTTTCTTCTAGGAACTCCCAGCTACGAACTGGCTGCGAGTGTGCCAGTACGTAGAAGCCAGGCGAGTGCTTTCAAGCTTGTCTCGTCTAGAGCTCACAATGCCGCGTCGCGCCCAGGTATGGCACACCTACTTACTGACATCCTGATCGGGTATACTGATACACTGTTCACATTTACCGCGTCTTTTACAACCCTTGCCGTTGTAACTTCGAAAGCGGGACCAATCGACGGAGCCTCCTAACCCCCTCGACATCCTCGACATTCTTTACAGCCCGGCCAATGTCTCGCGCCGCGAAAACGAACGAATGAAACGTCAACTTTCTGTAGCACAGAGTCTCTTCCCAGAACGAGATGGATCAGAGGGGCCGCAGGACCCTGACTATGATGCTCTACCGACCCAAGATGGCACCGCCATGCGTGCCGAACTGGCTGGCCTGAAGACGATCATGGCCCAGGGAAACCAAAGGGAAATCGATGATTATGTGAACACGTTATCTAGACACTTCTCGTCTCAGAAGGATGTGGGTCTCGGATTAAGATGTGCCATATTTAGGTTCAAAGGAGACAAGCTGTTTGAAGAAGGGAAGTACAAAGATGCTGTGGAGATGTATGAACGGGGGATGAAAGAGATCATTGGTAAAGATGCTGTGTTGCCGTCTCCTGGATACTTGAACGAGAGGTATATGGCCTTGGACGAGCACGCGTGGCGGTCGTTTTTTGACCTCATGGAGTGTGCCGAACGCATCTCTGCATGCTATGAGAAGCTGGAGAAACCAATCGAAGTGAGTGTATCTTTACTCGGCGCTGGACCCAATCCTATGACGTTCTCCTTTCTTTGTTGCAGCTGATCGATTGGGTCGAGGAGTGCATCATCATCTACACGAACCTACGATGGGCCAGAAAACCTAATGAACCAAGTAAGCGCGAAGCCCGAGGATAGATTCTCGTCGAAAGAACTCACGTTGTATCCCACGTACACAAAGGTTGGGTGATGTATCACATCAACTTCATCGAATGGTTCTCCGTAAGTAATTTATCTATCCGTCTCGATTTAACGATACCGAAATTGAAAACGCCTATAGTTCCGGCTCAAAGCAGAAGAGCGAGTATCCAACCTGTTTCTCTCACTTGGCAATACCGCTTCCGCCTCATGGTCATCTCTTAGCGCATGGACCCACACGAGTCACTTCAAACACCCGAAGCTCAACGAACTAGCCAAGAATCTCAAGTGGAGAGAACTTACGCGCATATACCATCCGGATTTCAAACAGCTGCATAAGCTGGTTATTACTGAGCCCACGTTGCAGGTACGTGGTGTTTGGAGGAAACTCAAGCAGCACGTCGCGGGTAGTGCTAGCTCCAGGCCTTGCGGCAGAAGCGCGCATTCTTCCTGGGTCTGGAATAACCATCTGTACGTCGCTGGAGGGCAGACTGAGAGAAAGTCGGAACTTCGGGACTGTTGGTATGCATGTTGTTTGTCCGCGTTGTATAGTGAGGCAATGCTGTGAATAGCCAGCTGATCTATGACGAGCAGGGCCTTCAACCTCTCTGATTTCACTTGGAAACAACTCCCCGATATGCCATGGATACGAAGAGAGACAGGTCTTGACGTGAGCCGCAATATGAGAGCTTGGCAGGACAAGGCGTACTGGTTTACGGGCTCACGTAAGGTGTGGGTATTGGACCTGCGCACCGAGACGTGGAACTCGCTTCAAACGAAGCTCGATGGCAGATGGCCTTACAGGGAAGACGTCCTCAAGAAATACGGCTCTGCTACTCTTGATGGGAAACTGTACATCTTCGGCGGCGAGGACGAGATCACGAATTTGGGATGCAACATCTTCATGGCGCTCGACTTGAAGACCTTGGTCTGGGAGCATCTCAGTGGAACTTCCTCCATTTCTCCCTCTGCATTCGCGCCGAATTTGCGTATCTTTACCTCCATGTTTGCTGTCCCGGAGCAAAAGAAAATATACATCGTAGGTGGAAACGCGAGCCGTAATATCGCATTCCAGCGTCACAAATCAGGGGGTTCTGACATTGACTACACGTATAACGACATGTGGTCGTTCGACGTCCCTACGAAGACATGGTGCCGCGAACGGCGACGAGGAAACTTCCCGCCTCCACGCACGGAGATGGCTGCCGTGTATAACCCACAAACGGGACGTGCTATCATGTACGGTGGATACAGCCAGGAGCTGATGTCTGCGGGAACCTATATCACGTTCTTCGGGGACGCATATACGTTCGATCCTAAAACAAAGATTTGGCAGTTGGTGGTGGCAATGGGTATACCGTCATATCGAGCGCTCCCGATGATGGCTTCAGATCCAGATACGGGGAGGATATATATGTCAGGAGGTGAGATATCCAGGAGTGTTCAGACAGGGTTGGATTTTCTTCTGACCGGCAGCGTTGCATAGGATACACGGATACTCAATATGTGCCCATTAAAACAGAGCTGACTCGCTGCTTTTCGGACGTCTGGCAGCTAAAGCTTGACATGGCGGGTGGCGACATGACCCAGAAAGATTTGGATATAGATTGGCGGACGGAGAGTATCGGACCATGGAAGCGGTGCTATTCTTGCGCAAATGTTGGTACAGAATTCAAAAAGTGTGGAGGGAGTTGTGATGGGAAGTGGTTTTTCTGCTCGAACGAGTGTCTACGTAGCGGATGGAAACAACATAAGGAGTCGGAAGGATGCAGGAAGATATGATGCTGTAATCAATCCATAGACAAGCTAGTCGTGTATCTGGCCATGGGGCACTGGCAGCCCAAGCGCTCAAGCTTGACAGGCGCGCATGTCACAGAGCGTGACTCTAATAGCTGTGACACTTCTAAATCTTGACTAAAATTAATTAGCCGACGTACGGCTTGTCGCAGACTTTCCACCACGCTCATGCGCAAAGGTCCTGAATGAAAATGAGTTGGTTGTTTCTTGCTCGATTACCACGTACACGTTCTAGGATTGCTCATCATCCAGAGGAATTCTTCGGTAGAAAAGTGTCAAAGCTACCTCAAGCATCATGCCTCGTCGCTCTGAGGTAAGTAAGAGGAGTCCGGTGTTTGAATCTTCTTTGCAAGATCGTGAGACGCTAACGTATCTATGCTCAAGGCACCACCGACCCCTGAAGAGCTCCTTCGTATCCTTCATAGTGGCACGAACGTTTCACGTCAGGAAAATGAACGAATGAAGCGGCAGCTTCGAGCACTCTCAGCCGCCTGGATCAATAGGACGAACGTAGACGATGACATACCACCTGGTATCTCGCCTGATCTGCCGGTTATGGAGGCACGTGCGATGCGCCTTGAACTGGCTGGACTACGCATGCTTGCGGGAAAACCGCAAAGCGAGACTGACGCGTACATCAATGTCATGATGGAGAGTGACCCCAGTATCGGGCTTGGACTAAGATGTGCGATTTATAAGGATCGTGGACACCAACACTTCAAGGATGGCAAGTATCCGGAAGCTGTAGATATGTACAAGGAGGGTATGCGCCAGATTTTAGGCAAAGATACCGTCTTGCCGTCTACAGAATACTTAAACAAGAAGTACATGGACCTGAAGGAGGGAGACTGGAGGCTATATATTGACCTCATGGAGTGTTGTGAGCGCATTTCTGCATGCTACGAACGTATGAATAAACCAGTGGAGGTCAGTGTCTTGGCGTTTCGCTTTTGCTCTTTCATTCCTAATCGCTTCAATCCATACAGTTCGTCGACTGGATTGAGGAGATCGGCATGATTTACACTTGCATACGGTTGGCGCGAAAGCCAGACGAGCCCAGTAAGTAACACCCGCGCATGATCCCATTCCTCAGTTGAAACGCGACTAAACCTATACATAGGTTGGATTTCCTATCACATCAACTTTGTTGAATGGTTCTCCGTACGTCACTTTATTCCCCGAATTTATCTCTCGAACGACATGTCTTACGATCCGCTCCCACTAAACTCTGTTTTCTCTGGCAGTTTCGTGTTATAGCAGACGAACGCGCAGCCACCGTCTTTCGTTTGCTCGGTAACACCTCCACTGCCTCTTGGTTTTCCCGCGCTGCCTTCAAGAATACGAATCACTTTCAGCATCCCTCTCTCACTGCGATGAGGGACGACCTCCAATGGATGGATCTCACGCAAATATACCACCCCAACTTCCGACAGCTGCACACCCTTCAGATCACCCAGCCTGACATGCAGGTACGCGGAGTCTGGAAAAAGATCAAACCTGTCGCATCTACTAGCAGTGCGTCGAAACCCTGTGGAAGGTCCAAACACTCAGCTTGGATATGGCATAATAGGCTGTATGTCGCGGGGGGAGTCACTGAAGTCGGTTCGGATATCCGGGACATCTGGTATGACTGTCCGTGATGATGTCTGGGGTATCTGTTACTGACTGACCAAACGCTACTAGGTCGTTTGACCTTACCGAACGAATTTGGAAGCAGCTACCTGCCATGCCTAATGTCGCGGTGGAGGTCAACTTTAAATGCAGTCGCAACATGAGTATTTGGGAGGATAGAACATACTGGTTCACTGGCTCGCGTACCGTATGGACATTTGACTTACGTGCCGAAAAGTGGAGCTCTCTGCAGACAAAATTCAAAGGCAGATGGCCTTACAAAACGCAGAACTTGACGCAATACGGATCCGTGACCGTTGATGGCAGGCTATACATTTTTGGCGGTGAAGATGAGGTAACCTGTCTCGGCTGCAACATCTTCATGGCACTAGATCTGCGCACCTTGGAATGGGAGCACCTCAGCGGGACTTCGTCGAATACCCCTCAAATATACGAACCAAACCTTCGCACATTCCCATCCGTATTCGCTATCCCTAAGGAGAAGAAGATATACGTCATTGGCGGAAACGCAGGGCGTTCATGGGCGAAGCGATTCCCGGGAAAACCCCATGGATCTGAGTGGGATCATACATATGACGACTTTTGGTCGTTCGACATCCCCACCAAGAAATGGCATAGAGAGCGACGAAGGGGAAACTTCCCTCCTCCTCGAACCCAGATGACTGCTACTTATAACACGAACATGGAGCGTGCCGTGGTGTATGGTGGATACAACCAGGAAATGATGTCGGCAGGCTACGCGGAGTTCGCCCTCTTTGGAGACGCGTATCTGTTCAACCCCGAGACGAAGCTCTGGCAATTGGTTATCGCGCTCGGCTTTCCGTCGTATCGGGGGTCCGCCACCATGGTTTCTGACCCAGATACTGGGAAGATCTATATGTTCGGAGGTGAGTCTTCCGTGAGTAGTTACTCGTGCTGCTTATGTTCTCATGACCACGCCGCATACCAGGGTATACCGACACTGCTTATGTTCCCATCAAGACCGCGGCCACACGCTGCTTCTCCGACGTCTGGCAACTTAAGGTCGACATGAAGGGTGGGGACATGTCTGAGGAAGATCTACAGATAGACTGGCGCACGGAAAGTGTCGGTCCGTGGAAGAGATGCTACTCCTGTGCGAACGTCGGCACGGACTATAAGAAGTGCGGCGGAACTTGTGGAGGAAAGTGGTATTTCTGCTCGACCGAATGTTTGCGCAATGGATGGCCACAACATAAGGCGTCGGAGGGATGCAAGAAGAAGTAATGTTGATTATGCATCTGTATGATACTCAGGCACAACGTTCAGTGCCGCAACCTACTGTACCAATCTATCTCTGCGATGTACTCCGTCTGCGCGATGGTAGTGAGAATATCCTCGGATATCAGAGTCGTCCGGAGTGCTGGTCTCCGAAGCTCGCCCAATTACACGCGTCTAGTGATACGACTCCTTGGTTCGGGGCGTCGGCATCGTCGCGGGAGGGTTCAGTTAACTTCAGCGATCAAACACGGTCCCAAGATCTAAAATTAGACCATAGTGTAATACCGGTACGTACCGTCACCATCAACCTGGAGCAAGACCGAACTCTGGCGTAGTGCACTCGTGCAGTCAGTCCCACGAGCATCGGAGTGCACTAGAAGCTGTGTTGTGTAGATGAGGACACTTGGTTGAGTTTGTGTGCTCATGTTTTGAGAGGATCTCACTAATCATGCTGAGTGGACTAGCAACGCAAATTCTATTGTTCTCAAGAAAATACAAGCACTCAGTATAGGAAAAACCGCGATCTGCGCAACCCCAAAACAAGCACACTTCGTCAAAACCATGTAGTACAGTCAATGGATCCAAAAATAAAAGAAGATTGGCCGACCGATGCCCATCATTTAGGATGGCGGACTATAGAGTTGTTCAGTAGATGTTCGTGGAAAGTATGGAGGGGGAACTTACACAGGGGCAACAGAGGTGGAGGGACCAGGGTCGGTAGGGAGAGTGGGGAAGGGAGTAGCGCGGCACTGTGAGAGATATAATCAGTGAAGAAATAGCACCAGGGATCGCCCTGCACGTACAGCTTGTTCGACGTCCTTGTTAGAAAGACCGGCCGGGAAGGTGGCGGGCTTGACCTTGACGTTGGGGGGCTCTGGGATGACCTCCGAGCAGTCGATCAATCTCCTCTCATCATGACCGAGGATGGAGAGCTTCTTGAACGCTGCCTTGAAGTTCCTCTGGAGCTTGGCCTGGTTGTTGACAAAGGACTGCCACTCGCAAGCAGTCCTTTGGTCACGAGCGAGCTGTTGTATTCATTAGTTAGCTCGCTGTAATGAGTTCAGAAATGGCGCGTACATCGTGGTCGGACTGGAGACGGATTTCACCGCGGAGAGGAGACTGAACTTCACCCTGGTTTCCGGCAGTTCTAGGAAGTCAAAAAGTTAAATGGATGTTAGTGCGGTAGCAGAAAATCGAGCTCACCCTGGGAAGAGTGTACCACGGAGCTGAACTTCAAGGAAGACCTGGGTATCGAAAACCTCAGGGGTAGAGTCGAAGGGAGTACCGGGGATGGTTGGGTCGACGTGGTCGGCAGCAGCGATGGTGTGGGAGCCAAGGAGAGCAACAACCTCCTCGGGGCTGAAGTTACCAGCATCCTTGAAACGAGCCAGGATGGAGGTCACCGAGTCTGACCGAGGATAATAAGGACAGCGTTACTAGCGATATTGATAAGTGGACAAACCGAATGGCTCAGGGACAGTCTTGTCGGGGGCAGGCGCCACAGGGTTGGGACGGCCTGATCACAACGGGGTCAGCTCGCTGTAGGTTATTGTTGTTCATCTAACTTACCGAGGAAGAAGTCAAGGCGAGGAGCACCAGGGCAGTTAGAAACACCGACAGCACCGGCGAATTGGATGCTAAGCCAGGAATATCAGTAATCGCAACATACAAAAAAGATATCAATTGAACGTACAAGTCACCAGGGGTAATGTTGTGTCTGGCGATGAACGGCTTCTGCTCGTCGATGATTTCGTCGACACCGTTGTTGGCGTGGAAAGCGGTCTCAATTTCCTCGAAAACAGCAATGGAGCCGTCAGCACCTCCACCACTGCGTGAAACAAATGTCAATTTTTGAGTGAGATCAAGGAACGTTGAGCTCATACCCAGTTGAGCCAATACCAATGGCATCGTGGAAAGTCCTGCGCAATCATGTGAGCTATGAAATCATCAAGTGTTGCGACAGGTACTAACAGGCGGAAAGACTCGTGGACCTCCTCACCACACTGACCGCCGTCGAAAAGGTTCTCTTGGATATCATCACGAATGGCGAACAAAGCACAGCAAGCCGCGTTGGTAGCTGTGTTCTTGCCGTCCGGGCACGCAACCCGCTTTGTGATCGCAGCTAAAACGCGTCCGTTAGTGAGTACGGTAGCACACGAACACCGGCTGTTAATGCTGACCTTGGGCGACACTGAACGAGAGGGCGATAGAAAGGGCGGTGACAAGTTGTTTGAAGGCCATTTTCTGTGGACACTGGAGCTACCTGAGTGGAAGAGGAGGCTGGGTGTCCTGAAGACTTTGAAGGTAGCGAAGTCCATCTTTTATATCTTTTTTGACCAGCATTGCTGATACAAATGTACCTTTGTGCACAAATCGCCAACACAACTTGCTGCCGTCCCTGTGGGCCAATGGACTGAGTTGTATTTCGGCTCGTTCGCCACAAATCCTGTCCGAGAGGTATACGTGGAAAGAAATTGTGGTCGTGACACTGTACTGGGTCGAAGAATGTAGAGCGAAATCAGCTCGATGCTTCGCCCAAAAGCCAAAATCTTGAGCATCGCGTCAAATTTCGCATCTATACACATGGCAAATATTACAGGCCCATATGGTCGAAGAGGCGGACGGGCTTCAAGACGGTACCTTGGGCGAGGAAAGTCTGTTTGTTGCCTCTCACAGTCACCATGCTGGACGTCCCCGAACCTGTGTCAACTGCAAACTGTCAGCCGGTAAAGACGAAAGCCCCGAATAGCTTTACTCACACTTGGCCCCGAAAGAGTGGAAGATGAGCAACATCGAGGGGAAGTCAAGTGGAACTTGACATCACGTTGATGCCCATCCTCTTGCTCGGGCCAGCCCGAGCATTTGCGGGCCAATTTGCATGCGCCTTCTGTTATGATCAAGCTGAGAAAGACACTGCATATGTGGTTGTTCTATGGTGAGAATAACGGTGTTCGTAGTCAGCGATTATGAGAGCAATTCATCTTGTAGTCGCACAGACTGCCAAATAAGGGTGTCTGGCTAACAAGCCGCTTGTACCTTTTTGTGTCAACATGCAAAAATCCACGGTACTGGGTGAGGCTTGGCGAATCGAAAGGCCGTTATGTGCCTCGACCTCATTTCCCGAGTACGAGTCAAAGGAGCACAACGACCATGCGAAAGATAGAAGCACAGTGATGAACCGAGGGTGTCCGAGACTGACGTTCGAGGAGTGGTGAGAAGATGTGTCTCTAAAAGCCAATCGTGGGCTCTGGTATGTGCCTACAATGCACCGATGCAGTGGTGTAAGTTGGAGTGTCGAAGTGATCCGGAGTAAACCCACCCACGGTGTTGGGAATACTCTCACACTGGGCGCTTGAACGTGATCTGTGGCACTGACAGTCGTTAAGTCGGGGACAAAGGTTTCTGTCGTATTTGCGGACCCAGATCAGAGGTATTGGAAGCAAAGCCGATGAAGTCACTTATAGACATACCAGGGTTACCACAAAAACTGGAACAATCGGTGTGGAACTGAATAAGTAAACTTGCTGCAAGTACGTTCAATCCTGCAAGTATGGGGACTATGCAGATGTATCAACTTCTCAGCGCTGGACAGTGGCAAATCAATAGAAAGGCTTACGTTGACGTTGTTGCCAAGAGCTAAAGTCAACTTATTCGATTCCGCAGAAGAACGGTGCCGCAGTGCAATGTGATGCAAACGGTTTACACATAGTATGATACCTTCAAGTGCCAAACTTTGAAGGCACAATAATCATCAAGTAAACCGTGACAACAGCAGCGAACTCCAGATGCTGCCTGTCGAACACTGAGTACTGAATGATCATCATACTTAGCAGCACTGAAAATGTTAATGAGCGCGTTGTCCAATTGCGTTTTTACAGAGGAAGAGTTACGTACATGTGCATGGGTCCATTGCGTCAATCGCATAAACACTGGGACATGATGATAGAGATGCGCAACACAGTCACTGGTATTGGTGTAGTATGTATCTGAGGTAGAAAAGCATATCGCACTGGCCACTCTGGCAGGAGATTAATATTCTAGCGCCCGTTGTATACTCCTGCACGTGGAATTCCCACGCATTCACAGAGCTTCCTGTGAGCGCTGCGCTAACAGCGCTGACGTTTCGAACTTTGCCATGTAAGTAGTACCGACTCGGATGATAAGCAAGCCAGTACTCGCACGGGGACGTACCAATCATCTCGTTCTCATTTGCTTTCGATGCTGAATGGACATTCCAACATCCAGACCCATCTTTTAGACATCTGGCTCGCTCTCTGCATGCGAATATTGGTCGTCTGCTGCAACGTGTGACTATTCCCTACACCGTGGGTGAAGCTCGTCCGGCTCGTCTGGTCTTTTGCACCTGCCACAGAGTTGGGACTATTCGCCCATTGCACCGGGCTCGCGAGGAACACTGGACTGATTATTTCCCATCTCTGGTGCACGGTAGCGGTCTTCTGTTGGGACCATCGCCGCTGTGACAAAGCATTCTCGTACGTTCGCCATGTTACTATTCGCCAGACTCCAAGTACAAAGCGGTACCGAAAATGACAGACGAATGTATCCCCTGATATAGCCATCCTGCATACATTACCGTGGATCCATGGACAGCAATGCGTATGCGGGTATCACACACCCTCTGGCAATTTTACGTCTTTGCCCAGTAAGTTATAGAAGCAAATTCAGAGCTGTGCGTGTCATTTCCAGAGAAGAAATATGTCTCTTACCTTATAACGCGTTGAACATGTTGGTATGGTCAGTAACCACCCACCTCATCTGTGTCTTGTTGTATCGGCAACTTATTATGCAGGGTGGAAACGTTATGGTTCACTTACTATCTCGCCTAGTCGACGAAGTGTGATGAGAAGTTTTGCCTGTTGTCCCGCCCGTTTTGCTTGCCATCCACTGTGCCGGGGACGGGTGTGGGTAAGCATCGACATCTATCACCTCTGCCGGCTGGCGTTGGAGTCGCAGCACCGGTCAAGCCAACCCTCTGCCTGTGAGAGGAAACAGGCTGCTTTTCCGCTAGTGTGGAACCTCCATTGGTAGCAATCCTCCCGCCTGCCGTGCATCTAGACGACGAAGTTCATCCTCATCACCCCATTTTTCGGTACGTGGTTCGCAGCCCCGCCCTTTGTTCTTCATGCTAAACCCATCAATCGTACAAAGGTTTCGTCATCGTGCAACCCGAAAGAGTGTCACGATATCAATGTCTTTCCACGGGCCATGTTACTCCTACTGCGGTACAGGAAGCCCAAAATAACTTCAAGCTCATTGGTCGATGTGTGGTACAGACTAGATTAGTAGTGCTACACAGAACTCCAACTTCTCCTCAGCTTGTGTACATCGGGGAGGTATATAAGATGGTTTGTTCCAGAGCGTGAACCTCAGGACACTCAGCCTCCTCTACTTCTCAGGTAGCTTCCAGTGTTAACAATGGCCTTCAAACAACTCGTCGCTGCACTTACAGTCGCGCTGTCACTCGGTGTTGCACAAGGTCAGTAATTTCTCCTAACGATAGTTCTTACTACAGCGCTGATATTGTCGCAGGTGCTATCACCAGACGTGTTGCGTGCCCCGACGGCGTGAACACGGCCACCAACGCGGCCTGTTGTTCTTTGTTCGCCATTCGTGATGATATCCAACAAAACCTCTTCGACGGTGGTGAATGTGGGGAGGAGGTTCACGAGTCTTTCCGTCTGTCAGTGTCTAGTTTGTCGCGATACTCCACAATTTCATGGCTCACATACTTTTGCAGGACCTTCCATGATGCCATCGGCATTGGCTCAAACGGGTATGTATCTCAGGATGAATTGCTTACTCTGAAATAATGACTCACATTTGTTCAAAACAGTGGCGGAGGTGCTGACGGCTCCATTGCTGTTTTCGAGGACATTGAGACCGCTTTCCACGCCAACAACGGTGTCGACGAAATCATCGACGAGCAGAAGCCGTTCCTCGCTAGACACAACATCACCCCCGGTGATTTGTAAGTTTTCTTTTTCCCCCAAAGCTTTAGTTTCTCCAGTTACTAAAGCCTCTCTTTAGCATTCAATTCGCTGGTGCTGTCGGTGTCTCCAACTGTCCCGGTGCTCCTCGTCTCGATTTCTTCCTCGGCCGACCAAACCCGGTCGCTCCTGCACCTGACAAGACCGTTCCTGAGCCTTTCGGTTAGCTTTATCTTTTATATCCACTACTATTTTTCTGACACAGTCTGCTCTAGATACTGTTGACAGCATTCTGGCTCGCTTCGCGGATGCTGGTGGATTCAGCCCGGCTGAGGTTGTCGCTCTTCTTGGATCCCACACGATTGCTGCAGCCGATCATGTTGACCCGACCATCCCTGGTACACCTTTCGACTCTACTCCTGAGGTGTTCGACACCCAGGTGTTCCTTGAAGTCCAGCTTCGTGGAACGCTCTTCCCCGGGTGAGTATCCTCTAGCTCATGGCAGTACTTCTTGGATCTGACTTCAAGCATAAGAACTGGTGGAAACCAGGGTGAAGTTGAATCTCCTCTTCGTGGTGAAATCCGTCTTCAGTCTGACCATGACGTAAGTTTCTATCTCAGTTGCTTAAAAAGTGATGTATTTAATATCTCTCTGATAGCTCGCCCGTGACTCGAGGACTGCTTGCGAATGGCAGTCGTTCGTGAACAATCAAGTCAAGCTTCAGACTGCCTTCAAGGCCGCTTTCAAGAAGCTCGCTGTACTCGGCCACGATATCAACAACATGGTTGACTGCTCCGAAGTCATCCCCGAGCCCCCGAACGTCAAGATCAAGGCCGCGACCTTCCCCGCTGGCCAGACCAACGCCGATGTTGAGCAGGCTGTTAGTATCCAGTATTTACCACACCGCGACCGTTTACTGATGTCGACATTGACCCACAGTGCGCCTCCACTCCCTTCCCCACTCTTGCTACTGACCCCGGCCCGGCTACCTCCGTTGCCCCTGTGTAAGCATCGTTGAATACTCTCGATACTGGCATGTGCTGACCAGATTGTCTAGTCCCCCGTCATAAGCGGTCATCTAAGTTGGCATCCTCGAGCAGAATTTTCTTTTATTGATATTATGGTAGCCTGATGTACACCTGTCCTGAGCTCGCCAGGCTCTTAGTCTGTGCAATCCTCACCGCTTGTACTAGTTTTTGTCATCTTTGTCGGAATATCTATCATCTTTTCGTATACTTTACTATGAGAGAGCCTGTCAGCGAACAGACAACAATCATCCTGTTCTCGCGATATGTTTTTGTAAGGCATGAGCGGCTCGTATGTGATAGTTCCGAAGGATTATTAGTATACGATGTGACTCGGAGGTACCGATGCGAATGAATTATAGGGACAAAGTCAATCACCTATGCAGAATCAGACGTGGTGAGATGAACTTGCTATACTTGGCTGGACTGGGATGAATCACGATAAAATCCATACCGAGGAGAAATTTGGGCGGTGGTAAGGAGAAGGTGAGCTCTGAGAGCCTAGCCATCACCGTCTATTCGTGAATTACTACTTAAGACATCCTCATACTATGAGAGTACCCAAAACACAGGTACTCCGACTTGAAACTCATCTACAACTAGTCCAATTCGTCCAATCCACGAGCAACGTCCGCTACTGCCCTAGCGAACAGGTCCATGAAATCACGGGCCTGAGGGGGAGCCTGGGCAGGGGCACCGGACTGAGTGGGAGGCGGCGGGGGCGGAGATTGGTTGCTTCCGTGGAAGCTATCATCAATATATCAGTTTCGTCCTCAAACTAAATAACACGTAGGTAACTGTGAGTACTCACATGCTGCCAAAAATGCTAGCGGCGTCACTGGCAATGGAAGTGCCGGTGGCGATCTTGTCAAGCTTCTTAGCATCCCCGAAGACGTCCTTGACCTTGTCAAACACCTTGCCGATTGTGGTACCAATGCTGGCGCCGCTCTCGTCGTCAGCGAGCTGACGCGCAATCAACTCAACCAGCTCGCGCTGAGCAATGGGCAGCGATCCAACTTGTGGAGAAGTTGGCTTCTTTGTTATGATGGGAAAACTCTGGATAGGTCCGTGGTCAATTGGCGCAAAAGGTGGTAAGGGCTTGTTGATAATCACTCCACCGGGGCTAATGTAACAACTATTAGCATCTAGAGCTATTTATGAGAGTTGAACGTTGATACCGCTTACCTGAGATGGAGTCGACTGATACCTCCAGGAAAGAGAACGCTGCGTTCCTCAAGGTCACGAGTTTCGATCGGTAGCGAACCTACAACTTGTGGAGTCGGAGTTGGGGTGGGCTGAACCGAAACAGGTGTGGGGTTGATCGCAATACCAGGGCTACACGCATGTTTTAACTTTTATCAGAAGAAGAACAAACTTAACGACATACCCCAGTTTCAGAGGTTTAGGGAAATGAAAGGGACCTATGGGCGGTATAACGGGGCCAATTTGGTGGGAAAAGGGACCAATTTGAGGAATCACGGGGCCAATTGGACCAACAATTCCTCGCCGTTGAGCTGCCGCTGACTGAGAGGGCTGAGGCGGGGGAGCCTGTTGAGAACTACCACTGTCAAGGAGATATACGTATCAGCAAGGGAGCTATTAGCACGTCAGACCCTACTCACGGGAAGAGACTGCCAATGATGTTGGCTCCGTCTAAGGCAATCCCGCCAATCTTGAATATCTTCTTGAGACCAGAGATCGAAAACGCTTCACTGTCATCATCATCTGCACGAGCGAGGAGTTCCTCCAGTTCTCTGGCAAAGCCAGCAGAATCCCCACGAGCACTGATTATGTTGGAGTTGACTTGAGAGTTCTTGGACGCTTCTCTGAGACGGTCAAGGAAATTGCTCAAATGAGCTGGAACCGGAGCAGGGTTGACACCGATATTTCCCTGGAAGAGGGGGGCGGACAAGGCAGGCTGAGCAGCAAAAATGGCGACGACAACGGCGGTGGCGGAGAGACGCATGGTAGAGTGAGGAGGACGATAGAGGCGGTTTGAGTGTAAGGGACTGGGAGTAGTAAGGAGAGGATGTCGTAAGGCGAAGTCGTAAATTAGAATGCGAATAGAGTGAGGCAAGCAACGATATAGCTATGTATAGGATTATCAGTTAAAGTAATGATAAAGATCTCAGCTGTGAGCACTTACCAACCAGTGCCAATCGGAGACTAAGGCTAGTAGAAGGAACGAAGGAGAACTCCCAGAGCTGAGGATTTCTGCACAATACCTCCTGCTATTTATACGTTGTCAGGACTTTGTGCAGATCCAAAAATGGTGCGCGCCGATACTGCAAAGGGAACTTGAGGCACTATCAATCCGCCGTGTGACCAAATCGCGCGCGCAATGCAAGAAGGAACACTGCGGCTGTCAGAGATACCTGCGTAGCCAAGGTATCAGAGTTACGCCCGTCATCAAGCCGCTCTAGTAGGATCCTGAGGTAAAATAGTTTGTTAGCATGGTGGCCACAATTGTCTCTCGATAAAGCTACACTCACAAGAACGGGCTCCGACAGAGGCACGTATAGGAGTTGAGAACATGACCACTGACAGGACTGCTATAAGTAAAATATCTTCGAGAAGTTGTCTCGTAAAATTGGTAGTGGCATTGCACTGTTGAATGTCAACGTCCAAATAAAGCAATAGACACCGATGCCCCTGTAGCCCGAACAATACAGAACTTGTGCGACGAAGTTTTCAGACCGCGTCCCAGCATAACTCCTGCCATCACAGCTAATTCTTCATCACAGAGCAAAGGCAGGAGCCAATGTGAAACGAACTAATGAGTGTACCGGTCGAACACGGCTGAAGGACCCAAAACGTCAAAGTTCCACTGGGCGCGTTCAAAGACATGATGCAAGAACGCTGGCGGGCATGCATTGAGGAGATTCGGAGAATATGTTTAAACATTTCTGTAGGGTTCCCATCAGAGGTCGATCGCTCAAACCATAGAGCAAGGTGCTGACCTGAGATAATAGCGCGAAGGCGCTGCAATTCATGTCGGTCGTTGCAAAACGCAAGTTTTGCACAACGCCCGACTTCACCGGTGCATAACAACCTATCTCTATCGACAAAAGTGACGCATAGTTAGGTGTCAAGCTTGTCAAGGCCGACATCCGCGACGATGAGGGTCAGAGACAAGTTGTAACCTTGGCGCCTAGTAGATCAAAGCCGTTACGCCCGAAGTCGTGATGGCGACTTGCAAACAATACCTTCCTTCTCGGGCGAAGTTCCTCCAGCTCAAGCTGGATGTATTTGATGTAAACTTCGAGCGATTATAAACATGTGCAAGTATACTGAACAAGTGAATATAATGAAGGCGGATCGTGAGAGGTTTGAATGCGACCCTTCAAGTTCGTCTGCGTCCGGCCCATCACCTCAGCCCTCCTTTTCCTTGTTAATCCGGGCACGTAGTATACCCAGGAGCTCACTCAAAACAGCATCTTGTACAAATGCCTTGTGTTGCGATTTTTTTTCCCTTGGAGAGCTCTGCGAGAGCTTGATGATCGACATTGGTCAACGTACATCCACTGGCCTTTGACGCCACAATCCTATCAACTTTCCATATACAGACAATAGTAGGCGCTCTGTAAGATTAGCGCTCAAGCTGTCAAGCTCTATACCGCCGGCGCACTCAATGCTCATCTCGTTCCTGATCTTGCAACACGAAGGCTTGACTGAACGCTCCAGTGTATTCTCGCTTTGTCGAAGTCACTTTCTCCTTCGAGGTCGCTATTATGGCTACAATTCCTACGGAAGAGACAAAAAACGAAGAGAAATCTGAAAACCCGGAGGTCGTGGCTCTCCGCAACTTACAGCTTAATGACGACCAGAAGTCACCCGAGCCGGCTACGCATCTCATTGCTTCAGCACCGGACTCAGATATTGTTGCTCATAAGGAACCTGAAGATGACGAGGAGGAGGAATTCGAAGACGTTGACGAGGGAGCAAAGTTCGAGGACTTGGATCTCAGTGCTACTGGCCCTGACAATGGCCACCACGAAGACTCCCTCGTGACACCGAGGCCAAAGTCGCAAACGCCACCTCTCCTCACTGATTTGCACACATCAGACAATACCGTTGAAGTCAAATCTCCTTCCTCCCCACAGGCCCTGGATGCTCTTCTGTCGCCCACTCGCACCGAACACTCTGCTAGGGAATCTGTAGCTGCGTCTGATATCACGGACGACGATGCACGATTCTCAACCGTAATGCTAAGTAGTGCACGGCAGAGTTTGGCGGATGTACCAGAACTTCCGGAGGCAAATGAAGGCCCTTCTTCGCCCACCCATACATTGGCAGAAACAGCTACGCTTTATGACGAAAGAAGGGAGACGCTGGATGGCTCCGAGTTGATCAGACTGGTGCACACGAATAGAGTTCATAAGAAGACCGCGTCAAATTCAACGATCGTGTCCGGGATTCTTTCCCGGGCAGAGGTGGAAGGAGACGAAAGCGAGCGTCGCGCGAGTCTGGATGGGAAGCTGAGGCTACAGGAAGAGTTTGGGAAGAGGCAAGACTATGAGTTAGCGGGCGAAGCTGATTGGAGTGCGTATTCGGCTCACCTAGTCTTTCTAATCTCTAAATTGAGAACATAGCATTCTGGGGAAATGTCGTGTCCGATTACCAGGGCTTTGCAGCCGCACATCCCCAAGAGCTGGCGAAAGCGATCGAACGAGGAATTCCGAAGTCGCTGCGTGGTATGATTTGGCAGTTAATGTAGGTAGGATAAGTCAGTATCCCGGCCTTGCTCCCTATCATATACTCATCGGCGTCCACAGGTCTGCCTCCAAAGATCCCGACTTAGAACAAACGTATTTGAAGCTTCTCAAGGATCCCAGTCCGCACGAGAAAGCCATAAATCGTGACCTTGGTCGAACGTTCCCTCATCACGCTTTCTTCACGGAAGGTCAAGGAATAGGGCAAGAGAACCTTTTCAACGTCTTGAAAGCATACTCTTTGTAAGTTCGATTCCACACCTGTTCATAGCAGATGCCTGACATTCCACCAGGTACGACCCTCCAGTAGGTTATTGTCAAGGACTTCCGTTTATAGTAGCGATCCTATTGTTGAACGTAAGTCATATGCATATGCAGTCATACATATACTCATAGTATCAGTAGATGCCTGACGAAGAGGCCTTCTGTCTGCTTGTACGACTTATGCACTCATATGACCTGCGAGGGCATTTCTTACCTGAGATGCCAAGACTCCAACAGCGAATGGTAAGAGACGCCCTCTCAAAAACCACCCGTCCTGACTCACGCATTTTTCAATTAGTTTCAGGTAGATTTATTTCTTGAGTAGATCGACGTGAGCTAAAATATCACAGTATGACCGCCTGGTTGAAGAGCTCCTTCCGGTACTACACATACACTTCATCAGACAGGGCATCAAGTCGAGCATGTATTGCTCGCAGTGGTTCCTTACCATGTTCAGCTACAAGTAGGGTCAAACATTCTTCCCTGTGTACCTCGGTAGCTTATCCCTATCCAGGTTTCCACTCCCTGTAGTCTTCCGAATATATGACAACGTACTCGCAAGTGGAGTAGAAGCGCTATTCTCATTCAGTCTAGTGCTTCTAGCCAAGAACGAAGAAACCCTACTCTCCTTGAAATTCGACCAACTTCTCGTATTCCTGAACAGCAGCATGCTAGACGTATACCAGGTACATATCCCATCACAACTTCCACATGGTAAACTCTCCGCTGACGCAAAACACGATCCAGGTCGCCGGCTCACAAGACGACTCTGACGTCGTCGAATATGACATAGACCGATTCGTGCAAGATGCTGTGTCGATGAACATTACGCCCTTCATGTTGGATCAATATGCCACCGAGTACGCGGAACTCGTGCGAACGCGGGACGCACACGCGATCGAAATGGATAATCTGCGGAACACGAACCGAACTCTACAAGCTCAGGTGTAAGTTTCCCGGGATCTGTTTCGCTCTCTTGGATGATTGTCGCACTCAATAGGCTCATATGAATGTATTGACAGCAACGACCTCGAGAGGAACTTGGCGCAATTGAATGCGGAGCATGTGAATGTCCTTGTGGGTGTCTTCTCGTTTGATTTCGCTTAATGTGTGCGAGCGCTTATGATTGCTGTAGAACGAATTGGTCATGGCGAGGCTGCGACACGAAGAGCTCGAGGGGGAGTTGGTGCGCTACAAACTTTTGTGAGTTTATACCGTTGCTTGAGTGCCAATTTTCACGATGCTGACGGTCGCTAGGTACGCCGAGGCAATGCATGAGAGCGAGGACGCACAGTCAAATTCGAGACTGTCTCGCATGAGTCTTTTCACTAGACGGACAAGTAGCAACACGTCGTAGTGGGATGATACAGCGGATACAACGGGCTATTCACGTGTATATTAGACTTTTTGGTGTTCTGCTATGTACTTTGCCATAAACCCGTATGGAACGTGGGTATCGAGTATCGAAGGGTATGGTGCAAAACGAGTGGGGATCGTAAAATGACTGTCGGCCGGACAAGAAGAACAAAGAGTGGCAAGCTAGGTAATATAGTGTATGTATGTGTGTATCTCGACCACATGCAAGATGGTAGTATCGTCCGTAATGTACTGAATAGAAAGTCCATAATAATATTCGTATATCCAGCGCTTCTATGAGCAAGCAAGAAAGTGTTCTGCACTGAGCAAGTCGCCTGGAGATAAAGCCAGTAGATGGGGGGTCGTCGGGACCATAAGTTAGTCGGGAGGGAAGGGAGGCGGAGCACGGAGGAAGACGTTCAGCCTGTGACGCTCCTGACGACGCGTTTCCAGACTTTCTTGAGTGTTCCCCGTCTTTTGACCTTCGTGGGAGTTGGCGAGTCTACAACGGTAGTCTCGACAGCATTCTCGGAGACTCCTTTGACTTCGCGAGCTTCAACCTCCGCTATCGTAGCGAGCTCCATCTCAGTGAAGGACCGAGGGGACTCGACATGCTCCATATGTTCATAATTGATCATGTCGATGGTAACGTCGTTGATCCTCAACTCCAGCGTGCTCGTCGATTTCCCTTCCTCGGCGTACCCATGGGGCAACGGCAGTTCCCCATCCGTCATACTCGACATTCGACTGATCGACCTCGTCTCCGTCAAGATGCTGTCCGTATCCGTTATGGATGACCCTAGGGAGCTAGACGAGGCGTTCGAATCTCCTCTGAAGAGTGGGCGGGGAGGTTGCATCTCGGCGTCCTCAGCAAGGCGCTTCGCCGTCTCGCTGGCCGGATGGACGCTCCTCAAACTTCGCGTGCTCTGTTTGCCCTTGAGACCGCGCACGTCCGACGCGCTCATACGTGATGAGAGACTCGCCGTCGACCGACGTCGAGCCTCCTTCACCGAGACCGGCATGACGACGCCGTCTGCCTTGAGGCTGAGCCGAGAGAACCGAGGCGCCGAGGCACTGGTCATCCAGTTCTCCTCAGGGTTCCGGGAGGTGTTGGGGAGCTGGGAGGGAAGGAGGCTTGTTCTTCGGGCGACTTTGACGGGGTCGGACGTTGGCATGGTGGGAGAGGTGGACCGTCTGGGATGATGGCTTTGTCGATGAGTATGCTGGTCGGTGGGCGTCGATGGCTCGGTAACTGAACGTTTCACCGCTCCACGCGCCCATTGAGGGAGTTGAGGTACGGGCGGCGCATCCTCTTGACTATGTGAATGCGAAGACGAGGACGAGGCCCGTCGTGGCTGGGGTGTGGAATCCGACTGCGCAGGAGGTGCCTGAAATGACTTCCTCTTGAATCCAAGCGAAAGCCGCCTTATGCGAGAGGACATCGATCCGTCTGGTGCTGGCTCAGTCCGGGTATGTGGTTCGGGCGCGGACAGAGCATGACCAGATGACGAGCACTCAGATGTTGGGGAAGTCACCTCGGTGGCTGCAGACTCTGTTGTAACATCTCCTGCGAACGCCTCTCTTGAAGCTGCTAATTTCTTCTCTGCCTCGGACACAGCGAGGATACCATCTTGTGTCAGTGCAAGCGATGGACCTGCAAGAGGTGAAGACCGGAGAGGACGAGCTTCGCGTCGGGTAGGTAGAAACTGTGTAGTATGTCTGCGGGTGTTTAGCGGTGGAGGAGCTGGCGAAGAGTGCCCAGTGTCGGCGTAGTTGGGTGTTATCGTCGCAGCGCGCCTAGATGCGGGAATGTCGGGGAAGATGCTTCTTGGCATGTGTGTGCTCGACGTTGAGGCGTCCATGGTCGCTGTGTTCGGGATGGTGGTCGTTGTGCTAGAACATGTTGTTGCTGGAGATAGATGGCCGCTGCACGAGACAAGGCGGCGAGCGTCAGAGAATATTGCACAAACGCCAAGATGCGGGCAAAAAAGGCGTCACATAAATACACCAGGCTGCGATAAGGCTTAGCATCGCCGACGCCGGCCCCAATAATAAATTCAGGGTTCGGATATTCTGACTTACCTGGTAATACATCCCGACAGTCGGAATTAATAACCTCGACGCTGCCGGCGACGATGACCACGAGAGTTTGGTCGACTCGAGCTCGACTTGTGGTCGTGGACCAACTGAGATGGTGGTCGTAGGACGCGAGAGTGGACAGGTTGCGCTCAGACCCGAACGACTCCCGCCGCCGCTCGCTTTGGGAAATGCGCCATCTCTCTACCCCCAACCACATCCATGCTTGCTCTCGGATGTCGCGGAATACGCCCTAGCCTCCGTGCAAACGTACGCGCAGCCCCGCGACAGACAAAACGATGCCAGTCGACAAACAATGCACCCCGTCCGACATTCCCGCACGCCTCGAAATCAGGGCGCACAAGTCTTGTTCTTCCCGCAGCCACCCTAGTTGTTGGTGGCGCAGCCTATGTCGCGTATGAGAATTCCAAGCCGTTTCGTCATGCCTCACTGGCAGTTGTGCGATGTTCGAGGATAGCAGGTGCGTCCTGGTGCGAGCGGGCGTGATTCTAAGTCGTCCCGCTCGACTCATGTCCGTATAATTTCCCAGCTGCCGCCATACTCGGCGCGATAGACTACAAGTGGACCTTTGCCCAGTCGTACAAATCGCCAGAGGAGAGTGAACGAGCAACGAGTGAATGTCACAAGCGAAGTGCGAAGAGAGTGTTGAGGGCGTTGCTGGCCAACGGAGGTACGTCTTGCTCGTCCTCTCCCCTATAACGACGGTCGTCTCACACGTATATTAGGAGTGTTCATCAAACTCGGCCAGCATATGGCTGCGCTGTGAGTAGGCCCGATGGTACGCGCACACGACACGGCTGATCCAAATTCAGAGTAGTACTTCCACAGGAATGGAGAGACACGATGCGTCCGTTGCAGGATAGATGTGACCCATCGTCGCTCGATGACATTGAGCAAATGTTCTTGTCCGATGAGGGGCAGTCGCTCAGGGATATGTTTGAGGAGTTCAACCCGGAGCCCATTGGTGTTGCGAGTCTAGCGCAGGTCCATACTGGGATCTTGAAGGGCACGGGTCAGGAGGTAGCAATTAAAGTGCGCGTATTTCACATGCTATTGCATTGATACAATGCTCAACATGCTTTCAGCTGCAACATCCTCACATCCAAGAATTCTGTGATATCGACATGGACATGGTCGAATTCTCGCTGGGTATGGTCCTTTTGGTCCTCGTATCCTGTGATGCTAATGATCTACCAGGATGGATCAAACACTGGTTCCCCGAGTTTGAACTGACATGGCTGGGTGGCGAGATGCGAGAGAACCTACCAAAAGAGATAGATTTCACTCACGAGGCCAGGAACGCTCGTCGAGCTGAGGAAGACTTCAAGAACCTCCGCACTTCGCTATATATTCGTACGTTAACGTTATTCTATGCGTCCTGGAACGAGCATTCAAACCTTCACTATAGCTAAAGTCATTGAGGCGAAAAAGCGTATTCTTATTATGGAGTTCATTAGAGGAGGCCGACCGGACGATCTGCAGTACCTCGCCGATCACAATATCGACCGCAACGCCGTCTCGTTAGAGCTTGCACGCATTTTCGCGCAAATGGTACACCTGAACGGGTTCTTCCATGCTGTAGGTTCAAGAATCCCTATCTCACGTTTTATTCGCTAACACACATCCAGGATCCTCATCCCGGTTCGTTTCGCGACACGCTTCACGACAGCATATACTAACCCCTTCTAGGAAATTTGCTGATTCGACCCGCGGGCCCTCATTCTAGATCACCATACAACTTTGACGTTGTGCTCCTAGACCACGGACTCTATTTCGACTTGGACGATGACCTGCGAATAAACTATAGCAAGTTCTGGCTCTCGCTAATTGCCCCGCCTTCGACGAAGACAGGCCAAGAGAGGCGGAAGTATGCTAAACTAGTCGGAAACATAGACGACGAGCTGTATCCTGTTTTCGAAGCTGCGATTACCGGTAAGCTATCTTCGTCTAGTCTCTACATTCCTCGTCGTCCTAACATGACGTTGCAGGCCGTGCCTTACTCGACGAGTCTCCCGACGATTTGCCACGAGCGGAAGGTGGAGAGTTCAAGCGAGGCAGGAGCATGATCGATCTCGAAAAACAAACATCTGCAGAGGTCGAAGCTATACAGAAGGCAGTCATGCAGCGCGAGGGTCTCATTCTGGACATCCTGACCGTCTTGCGGAGGATACCGAGGAGAGTGTTGATGGTGCTCAAGCTGAACGATCTGACGAGGAGTCTCGATCACGCTCTTGCGACTACTCATTCTGGCGTACGTCTTCCATTTTTTATCCACTGATGTTCGTTCAGATGAACTTGGTTGCTGATTTTTTGGGTAATAGATCCGTGTGTTTCTGGTGACGGCGAAGTATTGCGCGCGTGCGGTATGGGAAGATGAACGTCGTCGGTTGCTAGCGTCTCTGTCCACCAAAACGCTTTTCTCTTTCCTTGTTGGATACGTCCAAGGTCTATGGTAAGTACTGCACCATCTTGGGTTATCCTTGTATTGTTGCTAATTCAAAAGGGTCTCCGTTTATAGGCGATTTGAGTCTACATATAGACCAATCATCCTCACGGAGACTTGGATGGACTTCCAGGCTCAGATGGTGATCCTGAAAGCCTGGGTGAGGGGACTCGTCCTCGTGGGAGGGTTTGCTGGAGCACATCAGGCTGCTGCAGGCTTGGCTTAGGATACTTATGGTAATACAGTAGATATATAATACATCATTCAGCGAGTGAGAACAGAGCAAAGCAACGATAGCTAGATAGCAAAACTTTGGAGGGTTACGGTGATGGTTTCTTCCTCTACTTCTTAGCTTTGGCAAACATAGTGTCGATGATCTCAGCGTTGTCCTTGAGAACGTTCCACTGCAATGCTGATCAGTATCAACTTTGAACATCTGACTAAGGGAGAACACACCTGCTCGGCAGACAAAGATATTCCTTTCTTTCCTGGCCTGAGATCTCCACTGCCTGCATCGTAATACTCGCGAATATTTAGGAATACAGCGCCTACGTATCCCATATGTAAGTGAGAGGGTTACATGCAGACAAGCGTGCTGTACCGACCTTTGAACGAGCTCACGGTCGCGCGTCGTTTCTTCCCAAGCTCCAAGTACTTGTTGCCTGTCTCGTCGGTCTGCAACGACCCAACCTCGGTGTCATCGGCTTTTGCAGCTTTCTTGGAGGACTACACATTCCAAGCTTAGGAACATGAACCAGAACTGTTGATCGAACCACTCACTGAAGGTTTCTCGGCCTTTTTCTTCTTGAGCGGACGCTCCTCCTCCTCCTGCTCCTCGTCCTCGTCATCTGAGGGTATCTTGGGTTTCTTGACAGTGATGTTACGCTGTAGAGGCGTGAGAACGCGTGAACACGAATCTAAACAGGCTCTTACCTTTGGTCTCTGCTTGGTGACCTTGATGGGTTTAGTTTCCTCCTCCGATGCAGAAGACATCACTGCCTCTTCCTCATCGCTAGTAACTGCCTCCTTTCGTTTACCCATGTTCGAAATTCAAGAAAATACGCGTCGAGGAGATGAAGGTTCGTGCCAGAACAAGGCAGATCGGTTCGACGCGTCCAGTCCAATTATTACGTGACAGGCGTCTACTTGTATAGGCAGTGACGTTGCGTCACAAGGCCTGATTAGCGCCTTAATATACCGTGGGAAAACAGACGCGACCAGGACTTGTCGTAAGTGCTTGTCGGCGTTTGCGCAAAGCTTGGACCGTCTCTCTCATCTTCCTCCAACATCCAGCGTCCAACGCCTGCTCGATCCCAGCTGAACGAGGTGGATCAAGAGCTGGATAGACTCGTTCAAGGTCTCTCTGCGGCACCCGTGTCGTGGAATATGAGAATCGTACACAAACCGAGGCGCACGGTGCCTCTGGTGCGTACCCACACACGACTGCTTTCGCGCGAGCGTTTTATTGATCGCGTCTTGCTCGCCAGATTGCACCTGTGGCGGACCTCGTAAATAAAATTGCTGACACGCCAAACGAAGAACTGCCCCAGGTTCTCGCCGAAATCGATGTCTGGAAATGGCCGCGTTCAGACTTGAATGCATGGATCAAGGTTCTGAACAAGTTCGATGCTATCATGGAAGATATCATCCGCGAATATGCTGTCGATACGCTGCAGCGAACACCCTTCTCTGTCTTCCACAAGAAGCTCCTCAGCGAGATTCTCAGGTTCGAGAGGCTGCTCTTGGAGAACTCGACGAACCGCAAGACATACAGTTCATACGACGTAAGCTCAATTTCCTTCCGTTTTAGCATTGCAGGTTTCTAAACTTGTTTCCAGCGTCTTAATGCTCTCATGACTACCTCCGATCTCGACATCCTCATCAATACCCTCAACTTGCTGCTGCGACCGGCCCAGCAGTACTCCGCGCAGCCGAACGTTTCCACCGCTCTCGGGCTGAGCACATCACGATTATCATCTCTGGTCAAGCGTTGGCCAAACCTACACGACTTCGACCTCCCGCTTACTGCGCTTTGCAGCAGTAGCGAGAGCTCAAAGGTCGACGAGCTGAAAAATGAAGCTCGCGAGGTCGTTTTCACCTTTTATCAAAAGGACGGTGCTCCAACCGAAAAGAAGGAAGAGAAACCAGCGAGCACTACTGCTGAGGAAGACGTCTTCAGTGCCCCGGCACCTCCTCAAACTCCAAAGAAAGGCGGCGCTGAGTCAGCGCAGGCATCGTCGTCCTCATCATCCGGTCCCGTCTCCGTTCACATTGACTCGACAACATTGGAATCGAAGGATACCATGGAAATATGGGCAGACGCCATCGAAACCTATCGTGTCCCTGATGATGAGAAGTTCGAACTTCTCTGCCGGATCCGTTCGGCCCAGGTCCTCACTCCATCCCATGCAGCCGATCGCGAGAAGCTGCTCCTAGTGCGCCTCCTTTCGATTGCACTGTTCTGTCATACGCATCTGGAACAAGTCGCCTTCAACAACCTCTTCTTGTACGAGCCCGATATCGTCATGCACATCGCCGAGCTTCTGCAGCTGGACCGAGGAGTCGATGTGCAGATGCAAACAGCTGCTATCTATGCTCTTGATGCCATAGGACGATACAGGTCCAAGATCCAAGATGTTCTTGCCGCCGTCAATGCTGGGGTGAACCACGGCGTCCTGATGGCGCTTCTGCGCAAGACCATAGGAGAGCTTTCACAGGAGGACTCGACTCTTCCGCAACCCTTTGTCGAAAGTCTGCTATCTTTCGTCACATATATTGCAGCACATGCTTCCGGCGGCAATATGGTCGTCAGTGCCGGCCTGGTCCCTCTATTGGTTCAAGTCATCGACATTCGTCACCCTAATCGGTTGTATGCGTTGTCGAAGACTATGCAGCTGCTGGATAACGTCTTGTACGGCTATACGAACGCGTTCCAGCTCTTTGTGAACGCTCGTGGTGTAGAAGTCCTCGTCAGTAGAATTGAGGTAAGCAGTTTCATTGAAAGTTCGAGGATGTTTGCTGATGGCGTGTGCAGTACGAGGTTGGCCTTGGTTTGGAGGAGCACGGTGGTGACAAGCCCGCCTCAGAGATAGCCGTCCCCCATGGTACGTCGGCCAAATAAATTTGCTGGAAGTTTTCTCAAGCCTGTTTCTACAGGCAAGGTCTCTGTCAACCGAGGTGCTGCGCTGAAGCATATTCTACGCTCTATGCATCGCATGATGCAGTCCTCTGGGACTAGTGAGGGACTTCGCGGTCTGCTCGACTCTACTCTGCTCAAATCTTCGAAGACGATTATGGAGAACAGGACGGTCTTTGGCCCTAACTCCCTTGCTATTGGTGAGTATTGCCTTTACGAACATCAACTCGTATACTAAACTAAATACCTAGCTATCAATATCATGGCCACTTTCGTACACAACGAGCCCACCTGTCTCGGAGTTATTCAGGAAGCAGGTTTACCAGATGTTCTATTCAACGTCATCGAAGCAGGACTTGAGCCTGTCATCGAGGTAAGGTTGATTGGCAGATGATGTCTGTACCTCGTCTGAACTGTACTTCCAGGTGATACAAGCTGTCCCGAACGCACTCGGCGCCCTTTGCCTCAACCAGACGGGCCAGGATCAGCTTACCGCTCGCAAGAACATCATCCCTTCCCTATTCGCCATTTTCACCTCGGAGAAGCACCAACGCGTGCTTCAGGAGAAGGAAAACTCTGTCATCATCGGTACGACAGTCGAGGAGCTTATTCGTCATCATCCTGCTCTTAAGGAAGCAGTCCTCGAGTCGATCAAGGCAACCATGACTAAGATCGAGGAACTAGGTAATGCGTTCGTTATCCCAGACGAGCACAAAGAGTGGTATTCTGTACAGGCTGTTGAGACTGTAGAACCTGTTTCTGCACCAGCGGGCGACACTGATGTAGAGATGGCACCCGCTTCGAGCTCTGAAGCTCCGGCTTCTGTTGCCGCTCCCGATGCTGGAGAGGGTCCTCAGTTAGTGGAGGATTTTTCAAAGCAACACGAGAATGTGGTGGTATCTTATCTGGACTCGTTCAACAAGGTGCGAAACTATAAACGCATGACTATGGATGCATTGCTAACGGCCATCCAACCAGTTCCTCGAAGGATACTTCCAGCATGTGCCTCACTGCCGAGATTTTGTTGCTAACACAGATGGCTTAGAGCGCTTCGCGCGTCTTACCGCACTTCCATGCATTCCATACGACTTCCCGAACAGTGTCGCCTCCGACTCTCTCGTGCAGGTCGTGCGTACGATGGTCGAAGCCGCGACGAGCGAAACTCTTGCATTCGTCATCAAGATGGTGACCGACTCTTTAGAAGAGACCAAGGACCTCCGTGATGACGACTCAGGGGAATCTAAGCTCTCTGCATTGGCAAATGCCAGTGGTAGGTAGCTTGGGTTATTCACTGAGATCGTGCTAACCTCGCTGTCTTTCTAGCCGCCGATCTCCCTGCCGCCAACGACAAGTTCCGGAAACTGGTGACCCTTCATGTGCGAGTGATGCTTCTGTCAGATATCCTTGCTACGGCAGGGTACGCACAAGGTCGTGCTACCGTCACTCTTCTACAGGCTCTCTGTGGGCCTTCTGCCAACAATGTTCTTCTATCTCTCGGTAGTCTGCATAGGTCTTGCCTTTGGGAGAATATCGTCTTGAAGAGCGATGAGACGCCAGAAACCTTGGCTACTCCCCGGGAACCTCATACCGTTCTACCTGCCGCCGAAGCCCAGAGTGTCTTGCCGTCCGCCGAGCCTTCAGCAGCGTCTTCTAGAGTGGCCACACCTCTCCCCGCAACGGGCGCAGCGAATGGGGCACAAGAAGCCGAGTCGTCATCGCCCACGCCGAAGCCTGAATCGAGCTCGCCGAAGGCTAAGGACCCGAAGGAGAGCAACATCAGAGCACTCAAGCATCTTGCTAGCCAACTACCTTATGCTTTGGCCCCATTCTACCAATGTAAGAACCACGGTTTCGTCAAGCTTGTCTCATGGTGCTGACGGACATTGGTAGCTATTGCAAGGTTGTTCCAGACACGTCGTACCGCGGATCAAGCGCAAAAACAGAAGATCTCGGAGGCAGCGTCCATCCTGGCTGAAGTGTTGCTGAAGCACCTTTCTTTGAGAACGACAGGTGAGTACGTGCTATAGTCTGTACGAGCAACATACTGAAATATTACTTCAAGATGATAAGCGATCGCTATATGCATACTACACGATGATGCTAGGATTGTGCAACATTCTCCTTATTGAGGGTACGTTGCACTTTTTATCGCGAGATATTGGTTACTCAACTATGCACAGAGCGTTCGCAGTCAAAGGTCCTTAATACGGTTCTCGTGCTCTCTTTCTTCCGAAAGTCTGGCTTGGAGGCTATCGTCTCTGTCTGCAGGAGTCTTGTCGAGACAATCAAGGAGACTTCTGCGATTCCCGTAGAAGAGCGGTCAGAAACCGCTAACCAGGAGTTGATTCACGCCCATGGCGCCCTCAAGATTGCATTGCATCTCCTTCTACCCATCGTCACCTTCAGATGTACTCTGGAGTCTGCGCAAACGGCTACACTTGCTACCTCTGGCAAGAAAGATACGGACCCAGACTACTTTGAGTCCCACTCGTTCGTCATCCGTATGCGTCTGGCTGTCGTTCCGCTGGTCAAAGAACTCTGGGAGGCCCCTTGGCTGCTCTCTGCACCGCTTAGTGTCAGCAAGTCGACGATTCAGATTGTCCTTGAGCTTCTTAATACCGACCATGAAGACCACAAGGACGCTGCTCCAGAGATTGCGACCATCGGTGGTGGTTTACCAAGAACTATAGGACCCGACGAGAACCGTATTCAGCAGCTCACAGATATGGGCTTCCCTCGGGGTGCTGCGGAGCGTGCTTTGATCAGGACGCGCAATAACATCAACGCTGCTACCGAACTCCTTCTCGCTCAGCCGTTGTTGTTCAACGACCCAGCTCCACCACCAGTGCCTGCGCCAGCTCCTGTTCCTGAGGAGCCAGCAGCCGCAGAACCCCCAGCCGAAGGCGCACCACCGGACGCAGTAGAACCTGCCGCAGAACCTGCTGCCGAAGCAGCTGAAGAGTCCATTGACGAGTCCGCACCTGAGCCGGAGCCATCATCGAGCGAGGCTCCTCCGGCTACTGAGCCGGAGCCTGCTAGCACACCAATCGTGACCAAGTCATCGGAGGAGTGGTTGGAGGAGCTTAAGGCAGCGCGCGAGCCTCTTAAGGAAAATCTCGGTGCTCGAGCTTTGGCGTTGGTAGATGAACATCATTCTCTCGTCTTCGATGTTCAGAAAGTATTCGTTGGACCCTCGACACCCTTCCGTGATCAGAGCGTGCGCCTCCTCATTAAGGACATCAAGAAGTTCTCCACGGCAGCATATGACCTCCAGGAGGAACCTATGGCTGTTCGTTGCCGTCTACTAGCCCTTGTGCTGAACGACCCTGCGTCCCCTATGGCTTCGCTCTCTGAGTCTGAGTCCAAAAGTCTCATGGAGGTACTGATGGCTGTACTTCTCTCTAATCCCCTCGATGCTGGTCAACCCGTCGTGCCGAAGTGGCTCGGCTCCCACTTGCTAGTCACGGAGGCCTTGCTATTGTTTGGGGAGGAGCCTCGGTCGGTCACGCTTCCAAAGGAAGATGAGCCTCTTCCCGAGGTTCAACTCTTCACTGGACCCCCTCATCTGGAAGCCCGCTCTCGCATTTTTGACTTCTGTTTGCGCCTGATCTCCATGCCCACACTGCCACGGGATGAACTATTAGCTGCTCTTCGGCTCTTTGTTCTCCTCACGCGGGATCATGCCATCGCTGCTGATTTCGTGAAGAAGGATGGTGTAGCATTGCTGTTCAAGTTACTGAAGGCATCGTCTTCGGATACTAATGGCGCGCAGCCTTATATCGCTGCTATCCTTCGGCACATTGTAGAGGACGCTGATACCCTTCAGCGCATCATGCACCAGGAGATCAAGACGTTCTTCTCTAATCCACGCCACCGCAACGTTGATGTGGTCAGCTTCACCCGTAGCTGCAGCTCAATGGCATTACGTAGTCCTACGACGTTCATCAAGACAGCGAGCGAGTTGAGCCAGCTTTCGCTGCCGTACAGTCATGTCAAAATTATCAGTCTCAAACCCGGACAAAAGCAGTTGGAAGGAGGTACCGCAACTGAGGAGAAGAGTGCAGAGATGGAAGTCGATCAAGCACAGCCGGCCCGTTCCATACAGCCTTCCGACTCGCTGGACTCCCTCGTACATTTCCTTATCGGAGAGCTCATGACGGCCGCCAGAGGAGACTCTCAAGACTCCGCCGCTCCAGCACCTGCTACGACATCCTCTTCAACGGAGAACCCTACTGTTCCGACCGGAGAAGGATCTCTTGCTGCTCCAGCACAACCGTCCCCAGCTCCATCACCATCCCATGCATACCCATGTTTCATTATGCAGTGCCTCACAGAGTTATTGTTCTCGTATGACTCGTGCAAGGTTGCATTCCTTTCCTATTCACCAAAGAAGCGCACGCAAACCCCTGCTAAAGAATCGAGCTTCAAACACCGCACTGCCGCACTGAACTTCCTCATTTCAGAGCTCATGTCCTTCGGCACGATCAACCCCACGCCGCCATCTGAAGCTAAGCAGCAGATAATGCTCTGTAACTGGGCAATGTCCGTTGTGGTTGCCCTTTGTGTCGACGTTGCACCTACCGAGATCAAGGACGTTCCCCCGGAGCGGGCATCAGTCAGAAAATTCGTACTGGAGGCAATCAACAGGGCTCTGAAGGACCCCCCTGCATCTGAGACGGGCGAAGCACGCTACAGCCGTTTGCTTGCTCTGGCTGATCTTTGCTATCGTCTACTCACGGTTCGCTTCAATGCCGGTTCGAGGAAGGTCAATGACGATACTCCGACTCACATCTCCAAGATCATGCTGGAGAAGAACTTTGTGTCGACACTCACAAATGCTCTGGCCGAGGTTGACCCTAATTTCCCCAACGTTCGGGGCGTTGTCACCGGGATCCTTCGCCCTCTTGAGTATTTGTAAGTATTTTGAGCATCCCCCTCCCCCATATAGCTGACAGTCTGATCAAACATACTCTAGGACAAAGATTGCGATTAGAATGAGTCGCGTCTCCGACAAGGGAAAGGATTCGCTTCTTCCCGAGCCCGAGGACGTCGAGTCCGATATATCAGAGGATGAAGAGGGTACCGAGGAAGGTGACCGTGAGGAAACTCCTGACCTTTATCGGAACTCGTCCCTGGGCATGTACGTGAAGCTACGACTTTTATCTCGAGAGTTTTACTGACGACTGAATTTGTTTGTAGGTATGCTGGTGTGAGTAGCTCATGCACTGATCGTAAAGAATTTTTGACAGCTCATGGGTTCGCTTTGTAGGAAATGGAAGAAGTTAACTTCAACCACGACGATGAAATGGATGAAGATGCAGAAGAGGAAGAGGAGGACGCTGAAATGGAATATGATGACGAGAGCCAGGATTCCTCGAATACTGACGAAGAAGACGAGGCTGCGATGGAAGAAGAGCTGGAGAACGAGACCGGCGAGTCCGAGGAAGGGTGGCATGATGAAGATGAAGAAGAAGATCTTGTACAGAACGATGAGGACCACGCGCATGATGATGAGGAAGACGAACATGACGAAGAGGATGATGAGGCGGATGAAGATGGCGGTGGCGACGACGACGTACTTTGGCAGGTATGTATGTCTACTCATCGAGGTGAACAGAAATTAATTCGAGTAGGAGGTTGCTGCAGGCCCTGGTATAGCTGACGACAATGGCGAGGACATTGACGGGGAGGAAGGCGATCGTAAGTACAAACATATTAGATTATAAGTCTCGTCGAAACTAACGGTGACAGAAATACCCATAATGCATGCTGAAGAAGGCGACATGTCAGAAGCTGACGGGTATGTACTTTGTCTACTCGTCAATTATCGAGCTTACTCGAAGTCTATTCCAGGTTTGAAGACGACCTGGGTGTCTTTGTTCCTGAGGATTTACCTGCTCCTGCCGCTGCTGACCTACTTGCGATCGGGGCCGGCTTTGCCAATGCCTTTGGCGGAATTGATGGCGGCATGCGAGACGGACCACAGATGATGTGGCAAGGCACAGTACGCTCTGGACGTCGTCGCGGAAATGGTGAACAATACTCTGGTTTCCATGTAAACTTCGTACTAACCCTGCTTTGTAGCGGAAGATGATATGGAGATTTTCGGACGCACGCGTTCAACACCCGCCGCTGCCCCAGAGGGAGCTGTGCATCCGTTGTTGCAAGACCCAACGTCCGGTGCTGCAGGAAATTCTGCTCAATCCCGTGCAGCTCGTCGAGCACCTCGAGGAACCGCGCAGGATCTGTTGCAGAGCATCGAACACGTGATTGGGGAAGGCGCAGTGCAATTATTCCAACATATATTCACCGGGAGGGGTGGCGTACCTGGCACAGAGACGTTCCGCATCGATGTCCCTTCTGGCGGATTTATACCACAACTCACCCGTCATGGCAGACCCGGCATCTCCGCCCATATACGAGTGGACCGTGGCGCGAGGTCGAACGATGCTCGCTCTGATAGTCGTAGCTTCGAACCGCTGTTGACTTTAGATCGGTGGGCTGAAGAGGTAAAGACGCTTCACGGCCGCTTTGAACAATCGCGCGCATCGAAGTTGGCCAATCATCTGGCGTTGGAGCTTCTTCCTGCTGCGATCGAGACCCACAAGAAAGCACAGGAGGAAGAGAGGAAGGAGGCGGAGAAGAGACGCGAGGCACAGGCTAAAGCTGAGGAAGAGGAAGCTAAACGGCTGCGTGAGGAGCGGGAGGAACATGAACGACTAGAAGCTGAGAAGGTCCGGCTTGAACAAGAACTCGCAGCCGCAGCCGCACAAGCCGCAGAATCTCAATCTGCCCAGGCAGCAGCAGACGCGGATGTAGACGCAGAGATGGCAGATGCCACGGAGCCCGCTCAAGAAGCCGAGAATGCAACGCCAGTTGACCAAGCCTCAGCTACAGCAGACGCAGGCCCCTCGAACACAGCAGAAAGGGTAACGGTCACTATTCATGGGAACCCTGTGGACATCACGGACACGGGTATTGACCCGACGTTCTTGGAGGCACTCCCAGATGATATGCGCGAAGAGGTGCTCAACCAGCACCTACGTGATCAAAGGGCTGCGCGAGTCGAGCGTCCTAGTGACTCACAGATCAGTCCTGAGTTCTTGGATGCATTACCACCGGAATTGCGAGCGGAGATCATACAACAGGAGAACATTGAACGTGCACGGCGTGAGGCACAGCCCAACAACAACGCCCCAGCGAACCCACTTCCAGTATCAGCGGATATGGACGTAGCTGACTTCATCGCTAGTCTAGACCCTCAGCTACGCGAGGTTGTATTGATGGACTCCGATGAGGGCTTCCTTCAGGGCCTTCCACCACATATGCTCGCCGAAGCGGGGATGTTCCGTGAGATGCAACAGGGAGGCAGAGCACGAGCTCAGCCTGAAGCAGCCGCGGCTGCAGCACGTCGCACTCCTCAGCAAGCACCTCAAACGACTGCTAAGCTTCCCGCGTCTCGTGATGCTATCCAGCTACTCGATAAGCATGCGATTGCCGTTTTAATCCGTCTGCTCTTCTTCCCTCAGGTACTACGGAAGAACATCTTGTCAAAAGTACTAGTGAACCTCTCCGAAAATTCTCGCACACGGACCGACATCTTCAACTTATTACTTGGTATTCTTCACGATGGTACTGGTGATCTGTCGTCCATCGACAAGAGTTTTGCCCAGATGTCATTCCGAAACTCGAAGTCTTCAGTCCTGTCCACTCCTCGCCCAGCGGTGAAAGCACCAGTGTCTCAGCCAGAGGTTGTCCCTGAGCTGGTAGCTCAACGCTGTTTGGAAGCTTTAACTTTCGTCACTGGCCACAACGAAGCTTCATCCGTTTTCTTCCTCACCGAGCAAGAGCTCCCCGCAGGTTTAAGGCGCACTACTTCAAAGAAAGGCAAAGGGAAGGAGAAGCAGGCCTCGCAGGCATATTATCCGATAGTCTTGCTACTTGGCCAGTTGGATCGTCAAGCGCTGCTGCGAACTCCTACTCTCATGGAAGCCGTTGTTGGTCTCCTTGCTCTGGTGACGCGTCCCCTAGCCGGTTTGAAGGATTCCAAAGCGAACGACTCTCCGAGTCAACCTTCAACGTCAACACAGCCTCAGGACCCTGTTGTCTCTCCGCCTGCTGTCGCACCTGCTGTCAGTGCTGAAGTCTCAACCACAGACGCAACGCCTGCAGAGGCATCCGGTACGTAATCTCTTTTTGTTTCATGCCTTACTTTTCTGACGCGTTCACAGCTCCTAGCGCAGCCGCAGCTGCAACAACAACAGATCCCAAGCAGCCAACTCCCGCCTCACCTTCAACTCAAGAAAAGGTTGTCTTATCTCAAGCACCTGTTATTCCTGCTCCTGTTCTGCGCTTGGTTGTTAACATCCTTACTGCCGGGGAGTGCTCCGGGCGAGCGTTTTCGCACACTCTTTCTCTCATACAGCATCTCTCCTTCATCCCTGGGGCTCGTGACGTGATCGCCCAGGAGCTCCGTGCGCGTGCACAGGAATTCGGACAGCAGTTGTACAATGCCCTCGATGCCCTCGCTTCTGCCTTGCAGGATTCTCGAGATGAAGACGTTACCATCGCAGTGGCATCCAAGTTCTCCCCCGCCTCTTCCGATCAAGCCAAGCTGCTCAGGGTCTTGAAGACCATCGACTACATGTACTCTCCGAAGTCCATCGCATCGTCCACGGAGACTTCGGAGAAGGATGTTGAACAGGTCCAGTCCATTTACGAAGGTTTCCGATTCACAGCTTTGTGGCGTCGTTTGGGAGACTGTCTATCCGTCATCGAGGAGAAGACTGAACTCGAGCACATAGCGACGGTACTATTGCCGCTCATCGAATCTCTCATGGTCGTATGCAAGTATGTTGGACCAAAGGCAAGCAACGCTGCTGTAGCTCGAACTCTCCGCACACCAGCGTCTCCGAAGACACCGACCACAGCACGCGAATCCATGGAAGATCTCTTCGTCACTTTCACAGACGAGCACAGGAAGATGTTGAACCTCATGGTCAGAAACAATCCCTCTCTCATGAGTGGGTCGTTCTCCCTTTTGGTTAACAACCCTCGAGTACTGGACTTCGACAACAAGCGCAACTACTTCAATCAGCAGCTACATCGTCGTCCCGCCGCACGAGAACACTATGGTACTCTACAGCTCAACGTCCGCCGGAATCGCGTCTTCGAGGACAGCTACCAGTACCTCCAGCGCAAGACGGGAGATCAGATCAAGTACGGCAAGCTCAGTGTACGGTTCTTCAACGAGGAGGGTGTCGACGCTGGAGGTGTTACTCGCGAATGGTTCCAGATCCTTGCAAGACAGATGTTCAACGCCGACTATTGTCTCTTCCAGCCCTGTGCTGCTGACAGGCTTACCTATCAACCGAACAAAGCGTCGTCCATCAATCCGGAACATCTGTCCTTCTTCAAGTTCGTCGGACGTATTATTGGCAAGGCGATCTACGACGGCCGTTTACTCGATGCGTACTTTGCTCGCAGCCTGTATAGGCAGATTCTCGGCAAGCCAGTCGACTACCGAGATGTGGAGTGGATTGATCCTGAGTACTACAAGTCGTTGTGCTGGATTCTCGAGAACGACCCCAGCCTGTTGGAACTCACTTTCAGTGTTGAAGCAGATGAGGTACGTATTTGAATTTTATTTTTATGTGCACGAAGCTGATGACATTGTCCCATAGTTTGGCGTGATGAAACTGGTTGAGTTGAAGGAAGGCGGTGCCACAATACCAGTGACCCAAGAGAATAAGCGCGAGTTTGTGCAGCTCTCTGCTCAGTGGCGGCTGTACTCGTCGATCAAAGAGCAGATCGAGGCTCTTCTAAGCGGTTTCTATGAGATCATACCAAAAGATCTCATCACCATCGTATGTGCTTCGAACCTTTTACTTGGACCTTGGCTAATAATGACTTGCGTGTAGTTCGACGAGAAGGAACTCGAGCTACTCATCTCAGGCACACCTGACATCGATGTAGACGAGTGGCGAGCTGCGACTGAGTACAACGGTTACACAAGCTCAGATCCTGCAATCGTTTGGTTCTGGAGGGCTCTTAAGTCGTTCAACAGGGAAGAAAGGGCCAAGGTGCTCAGTTTCGCCACTGGTACATCTCGAGTACCTCTAGGCGGCTTCGTCGATCTCCAGGGCGTCCAAGGCACTCAGCGGTTCTCCATTCACCGTGCATACGGAGAGGTTGATCGTCTTCCTCAGGCGCACACATGTACGTGCCCCTCGCATGCATCTCCCAAGCCACCTACTGACATATCCTCCTCAGGTTTCAATCAGATCGACCTTCCTCAATACTCTTCCTACGAAATGCTCCGACAACAACTCCTGCTTGCCATCAACGAGGGTGGAGAGGGCTTCGGGTTTGCATAAGCGACATACGACAGACATCTAATGACACGAGAACGAATATCCATGTAGAAGCATCACATCATTGTACATACTTACAGCACGCACCATAGTCACGCAAGTTATTCTTTGTATTTGAACAATCTTAGCGGTTTTGTTATACCAGTCAGGGGTGTGATTGAAGTGTTAGGAATAGACTCGGATTTGGTCAGCTGGAGGAATATCATGCATGTCGGGAACCTGTGTGCCGGTTGCATAGCGCTACGCCTGATACTCTCGACCTCCATATCACCATGGCCCCAACCCCGCAATACGAGATACCCCTGTTCACCTTTCCCCACATTGTTTCTTTAGCTTCGCGACCGTGACCAGTCTCATATTCCGACATGCGTGCCTTCATCATTAACGAGTATGCGCACCCATCCAAGATTCCTGTACAGCAAGATGTTGCAGAACCTGTACCCTCGAAGAATCAGGTTATAGTTGAAGTATACAGTGCTGGGATGAACTTCTTCGATGTGAGTAGTCCTCAGCAATGACCATCTATAACCTATGCTCATGATTTCCTAGATCTTGCAAGCTCAGGGCAAGTACCAGAACCAGCCACCATTCCCATTCGTAAGTCTTCAATGGTCGTCACATACCACTAACTCTCAGCTGACAACCAACACACGTAGATTCTAGGCACAGAACTCGCTGGCAAGATTGCTGCAAACTCTCCTATACCAAAGGGATGTCCGTTCAAGCCAGGAGATAGGGTGTTTGGTGCAGGACAGGGTGCATACGCAGAGAGAGTGGCTATTGACTGGAAGTCGTTGCAGCCTTTACCTGCGAACATGACATATGACCAGGGCGCAGGTGTGTTTGGATCTTTCTATCTTTCACGTATGAGTACTAAAGAAGAAACCATTTGCATGATTTAGGATTGCAGGTAACATGGCCGACGAGCTACGAGGCATTGGTCGGACGTGCGGAGCTGAAACCTGGTGCGGCCCCATAATTGTGTATGTCAGGCACGACAGAATAATAAACGACATGATTACAGGTGAATGGGTGCTTGTTACGGCGTCCGCTGGAGGAGTGGGCATAGCAGCATGCCAACTAGCAAAAGGTGTGTTGTGTTAACAGCCTTAAATCGTGTGAGCATGTCACCGAGTCTGATCTGTTTCCCAGCTCTCGGTGCCAATGTTATAGCTGCAGCTGGTAGTCAGGAGAAGCTCGACGTCTCCATCAAGTACGGTGGTGCTGATCATGCTGTCAACTACACGAAGAAAGACTGGCAGAAGGATGTACTGAAGCTCACTGGTGGGAAGGGTGTCGACGTTATTTACGACCCAGTTGGTATGATTCGCGGTGAGTATACGATGTTTGCTCATATGTAAGTGGCATTGCTCATGGAACCCTAAGACTGTTTAAAGTGTATTGCTTGGAAGGGTCGGGCCCTCGTAGTTGGCTTCGCCGGTGGAGAGATTGAGAAGGTGCGCTACTCATGATGCTGGTGCGAGTGACTTGACTGACAGCCTTGTAGTTGCCTCTAAACCTGGTTCTGCTGAAGAACATATCGATTGTGGGTATACATTGGGGAGCTTACCTGAGTAAATTTCTTTTGTTCTCCTCCCACATTACATATCACTCATGCTCACTCAGGCAAGGACATTGAACGTGTTCCTGTTGTCTGGAAAGATCTTCTCGAGTGAGTACTCCTGCTCATCAACACCAATCTTAACCTCAAATCTATATGCGTCGGTAGATTATTTGCCTCGGGAAAAGTAAAGCCAGTCGTGTATAGCGAAGTCTGGCCTCTGGAACGGGCCGCGGATGGTCTGGCAGCGTTGGAGAAGCGTCAGACTTGGGGTAAGGCTGTGGTCCGTATTAGGGAAGAAGATGGTGTCAAGGCCAAGTTGTAGCTTTGCGTCCCAATCGACATGTCATCAGAGTTCAGAACTCAGCGTATTCAAGTTGTGCTCGGCCCAACTTGTTGTAAGGACGACTTGGAGTCTCGAACTTTGTTAGAAATCATCAACTCCCGGTTAGAAATTAGATAGCAGTAGGCGTGTCAGGATGTCTCTTTCCATTGGTATACTGTAGGGAAGAATGCGAAGCTGTTGTTATAAGAAGGGAAAATACCATAAAGGGAAGTTACGTTAACTCAACGCCGACACGATGACGTCATCTGCCAGACCCTCGGACATCCATCCAGGACGTTCTCATATAATCATTCACGCCTAATCCTATTGTCACATATCTGCTATACTAGACCAGAGGTTACGCTTTGGGCGTGATAGGATACCACTTCCGGAACACGCTGTGGGGGTCATACTTAGCCTTCAGTTCGCTCAAGCGATCATAGTTTTCTCCAAAAACATCGCGAGAGCGCTCATCGCCTAACCCGTAGTTCGAATACTGTAAGAACAAAATGATATCAGTGTATTTCTAATGGGATTTGAAACTGAGGACTTACTCCTCGAGCCTTCCCCACCGCCGGGCCTTGCAAACTCTTTATGTGATTGGAAACCGTAGAGGCCCACTCATACAGCTATTGAAATATTACATGAGTCGTCCGTCTTCTATATCAGAGGATTCCATTATTCACTTTTTTATCCAACGCTGCATCCTTCCATCTCAGCGATAAGTTCACAACGTACCAGCTCCCTCGGTTTGAGAATGCAGTCGCAGTACTTGAAACAGAGTTGATTTTCTTGTACCCATGCAATTCAATGATTATAGCGGATCTGGCATGATTAAATCAATTATAAATCATGGTTTGGGCGGGAAGCATTATTGTATACGTACTGCGCAGTCTCTGGATGTTCGGCGGTCAATTCAGAGTACCGGTCGAAAAGGTAGGATACCAATTCCTGGTTGACACCGGCGATCACAGCAACTTTAAACAGCTTTCTGTCACCATGAGTGGCCATCGGGTTCTAAACGAATACATGTATGGCACACATTAGTCTTCAGCGGAGAGAATCGATCATGGGCATAACAAATACCTGGATAGAGTTGATGACTTCATATGGCATCTCCTGAGTCATATCCGCGACTGGGCCAACGTTGTAGAGAGCTTTGAACTTCTCCTTGCCTTCTTCGACGGGTCCGTTGCAGAAAGGAATGAAGACAAGCGCAGGCTAAGGTGTATGCGTGACGATTTAACCTTACAGTTAGCGAGATTTTGACGTACCTGGCCATTTGGTGGAGGCGAAGCAATAAAGAGCATCCCTCCCTCATCTTCGCCGGCATTCTGGCGCCAGCTTTCGATTGCGCTTGCAAGGTCGGAGAGTTGCGGAGGTGCGAAGACGAGCTGCAAAGGTGTGTCAGAGTTGTTAGACTTTGAGTAGTAGATGTTCTCTTACCAGTCCAGACCAAACGGGATTCTTCTGTGGGTAGCCCTTGAATGTGAACGATGTAACCGGCCCGAAGTTCGAGCCTGCGCCTATATCTAGGGCGTGAGATCGCGTTAATTACCCTTCAATATCAACCTCACATACCACGGATTGCCCAGAAAAGGTCAGCGTTCTCATTCGCATTGCATATGACGATATCTCCGTTGGCCAGGACGAGTTCCGCTTCGACTAGGTTATCAATCGTCAGACCGTACTTCGGAGTCAGCCAGCCATAGCCACCGCCGACCGTCAGACCACCGACACCTGTGTGAGAACTTCAATTAGCTTTATTATCACTAAGAATGGACCCGAGTTACCGGTGTGGTTTACTGTCCCACCAACAGTGGCTAGACCAAACTTCGCAGCCTCCCTGTCAACGTCCTCCCACACAGCGCCTCCGCCAACTTTGATGAGGCTCTTCTCAGCGTCCACAGTCACATCGTTCATTCTTCTGAGGTCGATGACCAAACCCTCAGAAGACGATGAACCCGACGCTGAATGTCCACCGCCTCTGATAGCCAATTCAAGTCCGTTCTGGGTGGCATAAAGGATCTATATATTTTACTGCTGGTAAGTGTTCCAGCTCTAAAATAGCGTGTTGAAACGTACGGCCTTAGAGACCTCCTGAGAGGAGGTCGGAAGGACAACGATCTTCGCTCTTTTACTTGCATTGTCTGCCCATCTCTTGATGATATTGTCGTATGCTTGGCCATCTTCCGGAGTCAAAATCTTTTCCTTAGAGAAAATAGAAAGGATCTCCGTAGACATGTTGGCGGAGTGGCAGAGGCAGGAGAGATGATAGCTTGCAGCGAGCTGGATTTAAGAACCGAGAGTTCGATCGTGTCGGCCCCTACGGAAACAACTTATTAATCCCGAGGCCATGATCAGATCGTGATAGCGCTGTTTGGTTTATTGATGATACATTTCTCATAGTATCACATGGATGTCATTGGAGCAGGTTGTGCTGATACAATGGACACACTTGGTGTTAAGTGCATACCTCCGATACACCTCGGGCAGCTCATGCACCGAGGCTTAGGAATTCTACTGATCGAATAAAACAGTCAATGCTAAGCTCAAGAAATTTTTTGATCACGTACCATTGTTGTTATGAGCGTTTTAGGGACTGGAAGGCATCGAATATCGTGAGTTCGGCGAGTAACGAAACTTGAAATTCTCACGGCAGTGTGGGCGCTCGTCAGATATCACATCATAACCTAAAATGGAAGGTCTTATGGTTCGGTTAGTTACGCTTAGTGTTGCTCACGGCTCAGCTCCTTAGCCACGAGCCGTGTAGCTGAACCGCTTTGGAGCCGAGCTAAGCCGAGCCATAAGTGACCGGCTCTTGCCGGTTCAGCTTGCCACGGCTCACGGCTCATAAACCGGCTATGACGGCTCAAGCCGGTGATCCATCCTGGCAATGGACGAAGATACCGAGTCCTTACGTGTTTGGATAAAATTAGTCAAAATGGAATAAAAGTAAGTCTCTGATACTCATAGACATATTTTTGAGGTTAATACAGCAGAATTGTGAAGTGTAGGTAGCCACAGAGGCAAGGTTAGTATCGGCCCACAGAACGTGAGGACGAGGCGCCCGTATTGATGGCTCATCACCGGCTGAGCCGTAGCCGTTTGAACCGAGCCGTAACTTGGCGGCTCGGCGTGGCTCAGTTCATCACTTCTCATCAAAAGCCATCAAAGCTGAACCGTGCTGAGCTGGGCTGCGCCATGAGCAACACTAGTTACGCTACATGATGGGCGCGAGCGTAAGTAAGCGTAAGAAAGATGTATTTACGGGCGGTCAACTTTTCATAAACGCGGCAAAGTATGCTGAGAGTTTTATCCCATCTTTAAGCGACATAGTAGCACCGACAAAGCCGTCGGGGCGAACTATGACGACTGCGCCTTCTGCATCTACCCCGTAAGTTTCATATATTCTTCCACCCTTCCTCCCCGAGGCGTCAACGTCGTCTAGTAGAACCCTGTAGCAGAGAAACGTAAGGCCACGTATAACATATAAACAGGCTCACATACTGATCGTAACGAGAGCGCAAAACAACGGGTATTTGCATATATTCCGCTGTTTCTTTGCTTCCCTTCATGACGACGATTATATCGAACGCTTCCTGCCTATACGTCTTCAGTATGCCGCCTTCCTTGCATGTCGCATCAGCAAAGGAATTGAAAAGAGTCGCCTGCGAAGCCTCGGTAAGATCTCCTGAGAAAACTATGACCTTGAAGTGAGTGTTGGACGGGCACATATCCTGTATATCGATAAGGGTTGAGTCTGCTGCCCGTAGTACTATGCAAGGGGGGAGGCGTTGACCGATAGTGAGGAGCCGGGCAGGGGTCTGGCAGCCTTCCGTTGGTGCTAGGGTCAAGACAGATGAATCATAACGTATGCCAATGCCAGAAGTAAGGCCGCTGAACGCTCGGAATGCTCTAAAAAGAAGACAACAGGTTTTAATATACCATGTCATGTCACATTATATCAAATGACCCACTCCCATGGCGACTCAGGAATTGAAGTAGCCCGCGTTTCCTTGTCGTTGAGAAGTTCCGATCTGGACTTGACGGAGAACCCGGTTTCATACCATTTATCGAAAGCAATCAATTGTTGCGCGAACTTCCGACGCTCAAATTCATACTGTAGAATAGTGATGCGTCATAGATTCCAGCTCATCTTGCAGGGGAAGATGTGTACTGACTGTCTTGAGTAGAGATAAATCGGACCACCCTCGAAGCACATATAAAAGTTTCCAGGCTGCAACCGCGAAGAACGAGTCGGACGATGCAACGAAGCTGAAGACACACTGGCAACACACCGAGATTGTGAGCGTCATTCATGCTGACGTTCATCCCTTGGCCTAAATGGCATAGTCGTGAATTGAAGAGTGAGCATTATGAAATATTCGTCGTACCAGCTTTTGGGGAGTGCGTGTGACAGGCATCTCCTACAATAAATGCTCTCTCCTCGATTGAGAATCGAGTGGCCACACGTTGTCCCACTATATTTGTCGGTTAAGTCTCCTGTATGTAAATATTACGACACAGGACCTAGAGCTTACCAACATAACAAGTCCACCAGTCGATCTCACCCGGAGGAATGACGAACGGCTGCAAGCCAATTCTTCCGATCTACGATGAGTATTTTGTCAGGGTACACTTGAATATTGACAGAAGTACTTCAGTGACTGACCTCAAGAAGCTTTTTGGGATCTATATTCTCGGAAGCCACTCTTCCTGTAACTGCGTCAAGAACACCATTTTCTAATCCGAGGTCGAGATAAAGCCGTAATTTGTCCTGCTCTCTCGGTATAAGCAATATTGTAGTGTTTGCCGCGTTGATGGTGCAAATTTTCCTCCAATCGGGAAAGTTTGCCGCAGGCGTTGTGGTAAAGTCGATGGCACCCCAGACGTGATCTGACGATAGCATGAGCGGTGTTATAACAGGCGGATCTGAGCCGCGCACATACCAGTTTGCTCCCCCTCCATCTCGATATCCAATGCCCTGCGGCACCATGAATGAGCACCTGTGACTTGGAAATCAGATGATACAGCGAGTATAACATTGAGCTGCTGACCGTCTGCACCAATAACAAATTTTGAATGCACTGTCTCTGTAGTACCGCCGGCCTGGAGATGCTCGAGAACAGCGATAACGGAGTAAGAGTCAGGGTCTTGCATCGTGGCCTTATCTGGCGATAAAATCAAAGATATAGGCCTGACTGGTCTATCTACGATTACGTCGTATTCTGCCAGTGCATCTATGAAGATATTCTCTATCGCCCCTTGGTTGAGCGTAAGCTAGATAGCTATTCAATACTGGAGTGAGCATCGATGGTATGAGGCTTACTGACAAGAAAAGGGTAACGGGCAGTCTTTTCGTCGATTAATGGTACGCATTGTGTCTTCTATGAATCCTTAGCTGGTTAATAGATGATAATACATGAAAAAATCACGACCAACCCGTATTCCATCTCCTTCTTGAGCGTTATAGAATGCCTAAGAGAGAGAAAGTCATTGTCAGTCCTAAATGAGCACGTTAAAAATAGATGTTCACGTACAACCATGTTTACCTGGTTTGCCTCCTTGAGAAGCCTTTCGGCAAGACCATAGCTCTGCAAAGTATAGTTATCACATAACTGCAACGTTATTCTCAACTACACAATCAAACCTGAAAAACTTCAATAGTTCGTGGCATAATACCATCGGCTTGACCGGTGGGGACGCTTACTGGCCTATGAATATCCTGTCAGCCTAAGTGCTCGTGACACAGATTCGATTACGCTCACCTGATGTCGATGAGCTTCACCTTGATTCCGCCTTGCGCAAGAGCATGTGCGGCCATGAGACCGGCAGGGCCTGCACCGACAATGAGTACGTCGGCATATAAAATATTTGGAGATATATCGGACATGGGAGGTTGGAACTATGGCCGAATATCTTCATAAAGCCCGATTGCGTATATCACCATTTCGTAATCGCCGCATCCAACCCATTTGTTTACAGGAAACAGGCTAACTGCTTTCATATGAGTGACGATCTTCAAGAGTAGCAATCGAAGAGGCAATAGAAGCGCATGAACATCACGGGCACCGTCGCGTGATGATTGGTCTTGCGCCTGACCGTGGTCAGCACTATGATATGTGATAAGATACAAGCCGAAATTCTAGCAACAGAGTAGGGACTACGCACTGTAGTCGACAGAGTTTCCACGAGTCGGAAGTCTATCGGATTAGCTCCTTAATTAACAATCTCTGCCGATGCCCTTGGGGCCCGATGAGATTCATCCTGCCAGTGGAACCCAGCTTGCAGCACATTAAACGATGAAACCTGCATAACTGGCCGTGAATATGTGCGTGGGTTAATGAAGAGTGGGTCGGTGATCGGCCGAATGTGAAACCTATTTCGCCACTGGGAGGGTTGCTTCGACGACGCTAACGTAAGAGTACGATGAACCTTGCTTCGCTGTGCAAATCAAACTATGCATGAGCTCAGCGCGCTCATCTGCACGTCTGCTGTTGCTTACTCGATTGATATGATACTGGCCACAGACAAATCAGTCAACTCGATTGCCAGTTTCGACATGCGTCTCACAATACGTATATCCCGATCGGAGACTTCTTGCTCAGTTCATCGCATTCCACCCTCCCGCTTTCCCACAGCGCTCGAGTTTCTGGAAAACATAGGGACACACTGCCATGTTACCAGTCTGTGAGAAAAGACTATGATCAACGTATATACAAGGCAGATGGTGATACGGAGGCTCGTACCATTCACTGCAGGAGCACAGGAGTATCAGCCCACATTTTCGGGGGCGTAAATGATGGTCGCAAAAGATGGATGCACCGTGCATACATAAATCCGTGTAAGCAATGATATTTCGTCCAAAATATAACTGGGCAATCGTCAGCATAGGACTCCCAAAGCGAGTGAAATGAAAGAGATATTACCAAAATAACATGATAGGTATCCAAATGTTGTTACTGTCTATCCTGTGGAAAAGAAAAGTTATCGTTGGCGTCTTCCTGAGAGATAGATGCGGGTTCTGTTCTTCGTCGATGTACTGAGACGGATTACTCACGGTATTACTACCCCACCAATAATTCCCGAAACACGGAAAAGATAGATTCCATCTGAAATCATATATCTGTACAAACGTTGACATTTCATTCCAAATACAACTTTAGATTCGTCAGTCTGGGGTTCCCAAACCGATTAAAAAAAGAGGTATTACCAATAAACGTTTAACGTTTCCATCGGGCCTGCTGCTTCGTCGCATAGACACAGCTCACTCTCGGAACCTGCTGTCTCAGCCAAGGCACGATGTCCGGGCTAATCTTCTCGCAGCCGTCGATAGCTAACATATGTAATCTTACCACAGCCGAACTGTCAGTGCTTGTGGCAGCCTCTTCACCGGCTGTGGGAGAGATATTAGGGTTCCGTCCTTTGACAAGCCGTACAATAGGTCCGTCGGACACCTCTGGTGACCCTGAAAGGTCAACCGAGGTGAGTTGTGGGCAAATCATGTTGATGGTGCCGTTGCCTTCGGGAGCAGGCCGAGGTGGTCGGGCCAACGCCTCCAGTACAGGTGCGATATTTGCCATATGAACCAGCCTGAGTGATTTGAGCGCAGTTGCGAGCTCTAAAAGCCGAACAATAATTTCCTTGTCGGGGTCCCCGTATAGAATCTCGAAGGACTCGAGTTTCGGGATGCAGCCGCCCGCTAAGACGTGTTGAAGACAGGAGTCCAACAGAGAACCTAAGCGAATAAATTTCACGCTGCGTAGGTTAGGTAGCGCTAGGGACGAGAGGACTCCGTACGCCAAGCGATCGTAACCACGGAGTTCGAGGGAAGTCAAGTGCTGCAGGTGAATTTGGGCGGGTAGTTGGCGAGCAGGGGGGTCGGGTTCGAGTGACTGAAGCGGAGAGAACTGGAGTATGAGTTCCTCGAGGTGAGTATTACGACTCAGAAGCCAGAGTAGGTCGGGAATATGCCGATGAAGAAGGCCGGTAGAATCGAGATGAACGAGACACTCGCTATGGTCCGCAACTTTGGCCCAATCGATGAGGGAGGCCTCAGCGACAAGATGACGGAGACGCAAGCCAAGCGTATGCTGAAACCATGGAGGGGTGCTATGTGTACCTAGACTAAAGTCCACTCGAGTCAAGGTAATAGAGTCGAGGTTATCCAGAATAGACTGCGTAAGGTGCGGCAGAGCAGCCATAACGTCTTGCGATTTGAGCTGGTCTACCGTTAGGCTACGCAACGGCTCCAAGGGTAAATCGTGGAGAACCTCCAGAGCTCGAAGGGCCTCGGAAGCATTGCGCAAGCATAGTGTTGTAAACTTCCCTTGACTACGCACTTTCCACAGCTTGGCTTTCGGTATAGGTTTCTTATGCGAGAGTGAAAGCGTGTGCCACAGGGAGGGGGTGGACACCACTACTCTTCGCCAGCCCTGGCAGATGTGTGAGAGCGTGATCACGCATGCGTGGTCCTCCGCGACCAAAAGCCGGTAAACAGCTACCGCTATCTCGACGGGTAGCTTCCCAAAGCAATCGCGGGGTTTCGTTTCTTCCAATTGTCGCTTCGTTCTATGAGCAAGCTCCACCTCAATGCTTTGCCGAAGGGCTTCCAGTTCAGAGCGACGTTTGACATCGGACGGGTTCATATGCTGGAGTGCCATCTCGGCCATTGTAAGTGCAGGGCCGTACTTCTTGAACTCTACGAACAGGCGCGCAGACCTTGCGTAACCCTCCAGAAACGGTCAGTATCACCGCCTACGAATGCAGCTGTCACTTACTTGCCAGGCTTGAGGGAAGAGGTCGATAACTGTCTTCGACTCTAACAGAGCCTCTTTCTTACGGCCTTGTTTTTCGTACACTGCCGCACGCGAATCATAGACCTGCGGCCCCTCGAAACCTTCCTGTATAGCCTGCAGCGCAGTATCAGTACATGTCAGTGTGCGACCGGTGCATCCTTGTAGTTCTGACCTCCGTAAAGTGCTGTAGAGCCTTGTCATAATCCCTTGTTTTGAAACTCGCAACTCCTTTGCTGAAAGCTCGCTTCGCTGACATGATGGTCTAGAGTGAACACGCTACGAATTCAGACGCAACTGCCATCATCGCTCACCAGCGTCTACACGCGTGTTATTGTGGTCTATTTGGCGTCATCACATGACCATGATAATTCGTGACAGAACCTGTGACAGGGCTACCTGTCACGCTATACAGTCACACCCGGAGTTTCCCAGTGCCACCCACAACAGAAATCTGGCGATGACCAACGGGCGCTAACTAACCTCCCCCCTACACACAGGAAAGACTAAAAGCATGAGGTGCGTCCTGCTCGCAGTTTTGAGTAACGAGCAAGGCACTTAAGTCGATGATCTCGTCAGCGGAAGCAAGCTCTCAGTGTCAAGCGTGCGGGGCTCTGTTAAGGAGCTCCTTGCCGATGCCAACGGCGAGAAAAGGCGCAACTTCGTTGAGACCATCGAGCTCCAGATTGGTCTCAAGAACTACGACCCCCAGAGAGACAAGCGTTTCTCGGGAACCGTTAAGTGCGTCTCCATCAGAAGCTTTCCTCTCTTGTCCTAACTTGAACGCGACTGCACAGGCTGCCCACCGTCCCCCGTCCTCGCATGTCCATCTGCATTCTCGCAGATGCTGCCGACATCGATCGTGCTAAGCAGATCGACCTGGAGTACATGTCCGTCGATGATTTGAAGAAGCTTAACAAGAACAAGAAGCTTGTTAAGAAGCTCGCCAAGAAGTACGACGCTTTCCTGTCCTCTGAGGCTCTCATCAAGCAGATTCCTCGTCTGCTCGGACCCGGTCTCTCCAAGGGTAAGTTCTACACGCGGAAATTAGCTGTCGTTTGTGCTCATGGTAGTTGCTCAATTCACCAGCCGGAAAGTTCCCCACTCCCGTCTCCCACGCTGAGGACCTCAGCAACAAGATCACTGAGGTCCGTTCGACCATCAAGTTCCAGCTGAAGAAGGTCCTCTGCTTGGGTGTCGCTGTTGGCCACGTCCAGATGACTGAGGATCAGGTGCTCGGCAACGTGATGTTGAGCATCAACTTCCTCGTCTCTCTTCTCAAGAAGAACTGGCAGAACGTCAAGTCTCTCCACATCAAGACGACCATGGGCAAGCCCATCCGTCTGTTCTAAGTGATCGGAGGGTAGAGAATGTCAGAGTATTTGTCTTTCCTCGGGGCCGCAATGCACAACATGAAGCCCCGCACGCTTGGACCAACGGCTTCAGAGGGGGTGGGAGTCGATTGGGAGCTGATGCGGTCTCAGGTTAGACCCAACTTTACGTTCTTTATTGCAAATGTTATGATCACGATGTAGCATAGTCAATGCATGTGCTTGCATGATAGATCCTTCACAGTGTGAACTTTGCACGACGGCCTCCCGTGGATGGCATTCTTCTGGATAATCCAGCGGAATACCATACAGTATGGAACCATTACTTGCGATGTGGGTCGAGTATGGTAAGGCGTAGGACCGTCGGCTGTGTTGACGTTGTGGCTGGCAAAGAGCGGAGCGTGCTAGTGTCGTTTAACGAAGACCGGACGGCGAACAGCTTAGCAGTGTACGAAACGCCTATACTGACAATTTCGGTACGACGATCCTTGCCTCGTGCTTCAAGCGCTATTAAACGAGGCTGCAAGACTTTCGGCTCCTTGTGTACTATCTAGCGACCCTTGGCATAGATGTGGCCAGGAGTAGGCTGCAGCCTCGTCATACACACACATCTTTTAGCCGTGCTTCGCGGAGACTGACTGTGGCAAGAAAACGCCACGAAGCTTAATTTACCATATCAAGAATAGTTGGCAGTATCTGCAATAATGAGCGCTCAATGGACTAGGTTCGTTCAAGTTCTACTGCCACACTGGAACGACAGCAAGTCACCGTCGACCCTCGTAGGTGATTCTGTTGCTATAGCTATACATCTACTCTGAAAGATTGCTTGCAGAAGACAAATGTGTGGTCAGTTGAATGCCGTCGAATTGCCGAGCAGTCAAAGTTGACAGAATATACGCCGTGAACATCGAGAACATGAAACTCTCCATTGCACGGCTAATCATGTGCATAGAGTGTTGAAGTGTGAGAAGGTGGGTTTCCCCGCGCATCTTACCTGTTTAGGTGACATTGCTAACGTTACTTTGCGTACCTCAATATCGCTGGATGTCTTACCGACTTCGACATACGACCTAATTAGTTCGTGATCCTACCACGATGTGCATCTGGTCTTGTTCTCGGGATGCAATGACATAGGATGTACAGACCTAATAATACAAATTGGCGATGAGATTCCATTCCTTCTCACGAATGTAGATGGTCAGGCTTGTGCAGGCAAGTGATGGGTTCTTTTGATGCTCAGGGTCCTGCGCGTCTCAACTGGATTTGGCGCGGAAAGACGCGTTCGTCGCCCATCAATGTTTCCAGAAAGCTTGATAACCGCCTCGTCATATTGAGTCCCGCCCATAGGCGTTCGTTCCTTGTACAGGGTTCGAAGCTATGCGTACCATGCCTCCGTGCTCAACGTCGTCGAGGAGAGTACTTATACACCCATGGATACCTCGATACTTGGTTCCATAGATCCAAAGCCAGTACGGCTCACGGCAGCTCGACACCACTCCACTCACGTCGTCTCAATCTCTATCCACTTTTCTTGGATTTACCGGTCGCTCACACACTCACTAACTATGATGCTCATCAACGAGGTACGTTAACTCCGGTGTCGTCACCGGTTACTCTATAGATTTAGAACCATAGAAATTATCATCTCATTTCTCACCTCGCATCCTTTTGTAGATCCCTCCCTTCTCCCCTCTCGAGGCCGTCATCGTAGAAGTTCCCTACGAACGATACACATCTAAGCGCAAGCAGTACGGCTGGCGGCAGAAATCCACCGTCCATTTCCGCACGGAGGCCGGCGACGGCATCCGTCTCATTGACGCACTCCATGGCAATGTGCAGCACCTCCACGACCGTTACGAGCCTGTCCTCACAGGCTGTGGCGACAAGGTTTCCTATCACATTCATGTACGTGCCTTACACATGCCTTTCATCTCCCTCGCCACATCAAAGATCCTTCATATATACTCGCTGCCCTCAAGTGTACATGACGCGCTGACGGAGATGCCCTTCTTTAGCTGCACGGGTATACCCCACTGAGATGCCAAAAGTACTCCTACTTCCAAAAGCACGGTGAGAAATTCGCAAACACCCGCGCAAAGGTGGCGAGGCAGATCGCGGAAGCCGTCCAAGATTTCATCGACAAGGTACGCCTCGGGCGAATCTTCATCCCACCATTCAATTCACACACCCTCTTAACACTATGCTGACTTGGTCCTTTGTTGTTGCAGCGACAATACGAAGACCACGGTGACGATTGGCGCGTCGGACCGGGTTTCATCGAGTTGAAGCACCTCTATCTGCTTGAGCTCCGACATGTGGCCAGTGGCTGCTTCCAACCCATCCTCGGAATCCGGAGACCTGTGCTCTATGCCCCTCCCGTGTCTCCTGTTTCTGCGTACGGCGCGTATTAGTATCCTACTTTAACCCGGACGCTGTGCTTTCGTGGGTTTCAGTCGGACTGATGTATTTTCCTCTTCGTACTGTCGTTGTAGCTTGTCAGATTTTATTCACAAGTTGTATACCTCATCTACTTAGCTTATTTTTACAGACCGCTATCTTCTGTCATTCTAGTCTAAGTTTATGCATTCAGTTTTCATTCTGCTCATCCAACTGTACTAGTTCGTAGTCCCCAATAGTAATAAAGAAAGTCGCGAACAAAATCCACAAATGCAGCCATATATTTTCTTCCGATTATCGACAATATTGTGCTTTGATAAATTACAGAGGGCTGTTAATGTGCTAGAGAAAACAAGGAGACAAGTACAAGATACAACACGAACGAGACAAGAGGGAGGTATATGTACACGAAAGCTGAAGTGAAAAGGAGAACAGTGACTGTACAGCAACTACGAAGCGTACAAGTACACATTCATTAAACCATCCAAGGCGTCGAGTATCGTTTGTTTTCCAAAATTTACAACACGTCTAGAATCCAAGAGACATCATTCCAACCTCTTTTGATACCAAATTGGGCATATATCCATTAGGGTTCAACGTTCAACGAGCAGCCATCGGGTACCCCATCATACCCTGCTCCCGTCTCAACGGGTCACGACTACTCGACCGATGACGGTGATGCCTTCCACTTCCACTCGTCTCGTACCCACTCGTACTCATCCTCCTACTCCGACTCTTTCGTCCACTCTTTGTGTCAATAAAGATCGTCGACCCACTAGGTGCGGGTATCGTCCGGCCGTTTGCGACGATAGTCGCACCACCAGCACCAGCACCTCCAAGTCCGTTCATGCCAGCGTCGGCGTACGCGGGCTGGGCTTGCGGGTAGGCCAAACCAGTTTGCTGCTGGCCGTATGGTACGCCTGCACCAACACCTGCATAGCCAGTTTGAGAAGCAGCGTATCCAACAGGCTGGGTAGCGACATTCGGAAGTCCCATATTGCCAGCGGGGTTATACGGACTCGGTGGATTACCGGCGTAAGCAGCTGCTTGACCACCTGCCATGCCAGCCTGGTATCCTCCGGGGAAGGTGACACCTTGTCCGCCAGTGGTGTATGTCATTCCAGCAGGTTGAGCAGTTGCGCCGACGCCACCCATGCCGACACCCATAGGAGGTGTTGTATTCGGATACACCGCGCCTGAGGGTACCGCACCGCTGAAGCCACCACCGGCACCGAGGCCTCCGGGGACAGCCATACCTGCGCTTGGCATGCTACCAGCCATCCCGCCATAGGGCGAAGTACCTGTCCCGGGCATAGCGGAGGCGCCGTATGGTGAGCCTCCAGCTCCCATGTATGGTGACCCACCTGCGCCCATACCTGCACCTGGGATAGGCATAGCGGCTGTAGCCGCCGTGGGACCAAAGGATGAGCCGCCTGGTGCGTATCCAGCAGACCCAGAGGACCCCGCGCGCCCAGGGATGCCGATAGGGTTCGAATAGGGAGTTGTGGGATATCCCGAGGCAGAGTCCGTACGAATGACAACGGGGGAGGACCCTGCAGTGGAGTATCTGCGACTTCGTCTGCGAGAAGAGGTTCCATAATCTGGCATCATGTCCATTTCGCGTTCGCGCGATCTTTCTTCCATCACCTAATTATAAGACAAGAAGATGTGAGTGGTGGTTCTGTGATAGGTCGAAAGGTATGGTGCCTACCTGCCATGCAATGCGAGATGCGGTCAGGGCTGCGGACTCGAGGCAGTCGCGCAGGCCATAGGTATCTGTCGGCCGGCCCGATAACTGCCAGAGCGCGCTGGCTATGTGGAATTCCTGATTAACGTCGAGGACTCGTGTATCACACAAAGGACGCTCACCTTCTGCGATGGCCAGACCAACAAGGGCTTCTCTCTCACGCTCGATCATACCCGCGAGTGGTTCAAAGAGCAGGCGGTTGTGGTGTTTCCAATACCTGTACGCTTCGTAGGCGGCCGCGACACCAATGTCTGCCGGCAACAGTTGTGTAAGATTCACCTACAGAGACATATATCAAGACCGGTACTCATTTTAGCTCATTTGATTAAAACTTACCATACCACCGTACACTCTCCTTTGCCATATTCTAGCTTCATGCATGCCGACACCACCTGTTGGACCGAAGTCACGAGTACGGTTCATGACCGTGTAATAGAGGTTACTATCCCGAAGTCAGCGGACCACATTGACGTTATATTTCAAAGAACTTACTGGTCAGGATTGGGCGCATGAGCGCGATAATAATCGAAGCCACTCCCTGAAGAGACAACGTAAGTGCACAAAGGTTATGAACAGTGTATCAAACACGTACATGTCGGTCTTGGTTGATATGCAGGTGGTGGAGGGGCACGAAACTGGAACTGCGAGGAGCCCCACGCAGGTAGCTGAGTGCGATAGTAGTCGTAGGACGATAAGTAGTTCATCATAGCCAAGAGGCAAAGAGATCTCTAGCGCGGAGTTCAGGAGCGTCGTTGGCGGCAGCTAGCTGGATATCTAGTCGGCTTGTACGTGGGATGAGAGTTGGGAGAAAGAATGTTCGGTGATGCGAGACTCGGCCAGAGCGACAAACAGGTGGAGCGCACTGAACGACCGGGGATTGGATTATATACGCTCCTCCTCTCACGCCCTGACCACCACCCACACTCCTCGTCTCCCACAAAGCTTGCAAAGTGATTGGCTTTGACGTCACATCCGATGTACTCTCCGTCCATTTAGTTTCTCCGCGAACACGGGTCATGGCTGTTGCCTGCCGCCAGCAACGCCGCGAATGTTGCTCCTTTGTCATCGTGCGTGTGTTTCGCGAGTAGGGCGATAAGGTAAGACTACAGGGTGAATGCGAGGTGACAAGGGTTGTGCGATACACCCTGAGATAGTTGGCACATTGCAAGCAAGGCATCCTAGGACAAAGGCGTCAGTAAGCTGCACCGTGGTTATCGCAAGGATCTAACCTGAAACAGCGCGCCGCAGATCTGCAGCATGTTCGTGAAATTGTTGTGGCAGAGACCACAAGACCATATGCTCACGACTGCGGTACATTCGAATGATTCGGAGAAGGAAGAAACAAGTGGCTCGAGGGAAAGCGGACTCGGAGGACCTATTATGGGCGCTTCACTACACGTGTTCCGCGAGATTGCTCTGGACAATGCATCGTATCTTGTACAGAAAGCTCTAGATATCCGGATAGATTTCTGGATGTACTGAAGCATCAGTATCATACAATCGTCGCATCAATGGCTGAGTAAGTATTCGAGAATAGTTCTACTATACTTATAATGAGAACTAAGATCCGAATCGGAGTCGTCTTTCTCCTTTGTTCTTACACTAGCATTTACCCGTCACTACGTGACGATACACTATGACGGCCATATACACACGTCTCAGTAATGTCCGCAGTCTGCAAAGAGCAGTAAGTATAGTGAGCAAACATCTGTACACCAGACATCACGCCCTTAAGCTTATTGGTTCTGCTAAGTGAGGCTTGGGTCAGTACGGACTCGAAGTCCGTGTAAGAGCTTGAAGTACCTGCACGAACAGAGGCGGCGACTGGGAGTGTTGCATACGTGCGATAGCTTTCAGTGCAATAAGGTGGCCATCTTTCGCAGAGTGTCCGGTGCATAGGCGAGGGTGAAGGTGCTACAGCAAGTGTCTTGAGTCGCGGCGGTGACAGGGGTCTGGTCAGATACCATAACAGGCAGGAGCGAGTACCATAAAAGGGAAACACTAAAAGAGGCAGCCGGGGTCGGGGCTACCCAATTATAATAAAGATTCTCGTCGAATCCTCAAGTTCGAACCTCATCGTCATTTATTATCATGTCAACATCAGAATTCGTTACTTAGTGAGGGTATACTATGCTACATGAAGGTCGTGATGGACAAAGTCCCAGCGTTCAGATACCTGTGACAAATCGTAAAGTTCGTGCATGGAAAGACAATATCGAGGAGATCTTGAAAGTCAAAGACGAATGGAAAATAGTGAAGCCACTAGGAAATCGCATTGAAGCCACTAGAAGAGCCTGGATACTCTTCTGGTGTCAACAAGACCAAGATTAAGGTAGTGAGCCCCTCCTGGTTTATGTGTCACCCATAATCCTACGAATAATGTCAGCGTGGACGAAACCTGGAGAGGCTGCACACGACTTACCCCACCACCGCCTTTTGTCGCCGAAAGTATCAATACGCCTCAAGCCCTGTGCTCTTTCGTACAGTGGTAGTTGATTCCTAGATATGATGCAGCGTTGTTGGAAGGAGTCGCACATCTTTGCAATATTATCAGGATCAAGCCCGACCAGATAATCGTACTCCTCCTGTCTCAGTTGCGTTTGGAAGTACTCAAATATGGCCATGTGCACGTCGTATACAGTGATTGCCTTCTTGTTCTTGACAATGATGGGGCCCCAGAACGCCGTAGTAGCCAAATGATGATCGACGTAGATATGCAAGACTGTCGAATTGGGCCATACGGCCGATTGCTCGAGCCTGTCCACAATAGGAACGGTGAGGTCACGGCCAGTGAGTCGCCTGGCATAGCTGGGGTGCTCTGATACGTCCCAGACCAGGTGAGGTAACCAAGCGTTATTCGGGTTCGGAGTCAGCGTCGGGTTGAGATGAAGGCTGATGGAAGCTTGCGTTGGGCTCACTGCTTGCATCGGCCACGCTGGAGAAACCCAGCCCGGTGCTGTGCCTGGGGCAGGGACACCGCCTGTGAGTCTCATCATACTTTCGTGGTCCCTGGGCGTCCAGTACTGACGAGGGACAGAAAATGGATGGGGAGTCCAAAAGGCGTCGGCGTGCTGCATAGGGTCAGGACATGGGTGTGGTTCCCAACCCACTTGATCCATTGGCATCCATACGCCAGTCTGAGAGGGGATCCTTGCTACTGTCGAGCCTGGAGTCAGCGGTGCATGACTTCGTACACTGCCAGGCGTTCGCAAGAGTGAAGGTCGGTGGGGGACGGATTGGGGGATTACTGGGGCGTCATCGAAACTGTCGGAATTCTGCATCTCTCGAGGACAACGAGCTGGTGTAAATGGTGTGCCAGGAACGGGTGTGTTTGTCCATGCCGGAAAGTTGCGAAGATGAACCCAACTCCCACTTGTATCTGCAGGAGTGCACGGCAGTGGCGTTCCGTTTGGTAGCGGAGTCGGAACCATCGTGACAGGAGTTGCACCGGGTAGTGGCATGACGCTCTGAGGTAGACTACCAGGAGTACTGAGTGGCGTGCAGAGCAGCGACTGGCCAGAGCCATTCTGAGGCGTCGCCACAAAACTGTTTCCAACCCAAGGATTAATCGGCTGCCATTGCGGAGTGGGTATGGAATTGGCTAGAGTCTCGCCGACGACAGGGTTGGGATCTACGAAAGAACGAGGTCGTCCGTTTCCCGGCGTCTGAGGGAATAGACGAGGTATATTCTCTGGTCGTACTAACAATCCATGCGTCAGTGGGTCCACATTTTCAAAGTGATAGGCCTACTCACCAGATATACCTGGATTTCTTATCGGAGCAGGCCTCCAGTCGCGTCGTTCCTTGAGGATGCCAGCTGGGGAGCGCAGTATACGGTGTTTGGGCGTACGAGGAGAGGGTGGGGGAGTGTCGTCGTCGTCGTCAAATCCGCGGAATCTGTTGTAAGTCCAGGTTGGAATTTCCTGCTGTGTCCATTGTGGCGTACTCCATGGAGAGCTAGCCCAAGGGTCCCGGTTGTCGGAAGGTTTGCAGCGGAACCATGACCAGCAGGACATGGTTGGTAGTAAATTGGTAGTAGAGTGCAGAGATTCGGGGAGGTCTTCTAAGTCTTTCGCGATAGTGAGTGGCGATCCGGCGCAAGTCCTCCAGAGGGTACGGCCGTGACCTTATACCCCTGCGGAGCCACTGCAGCCTGAGCCACACATATCCGATGAAACGGTGCGCCACAAGCAGCCATCTCGCATAGCAAATGGCAGAGAACAACAGCGTAGTCAGGGAGGCAAGCAGAGTAGTCAAGGACGTCAAGCACCGTGCGGGCTTGCTGTACTAAATTACAAGGTCGCGGTCAATAATAAACAACAATGAGAGCGCTTGCGCCATGATCCTGGTCGCCATTTGCAGAATATCACCCACTGTTGACCAAAAGCGGAAGGCGTAGTGTAATTCTTCGTCACCTGGACGCCACTTTGCTTTTGTCTTCTCTCAACCTGTCATCCAGGTTCACAAACCCGACATGATGGCGATAACCATCTTCCATGTACTAACAGGACCATGAGTATAGGGTCCTACTCAACTCGGACGTCGATTATATGGGTTCGTTGCTAATCTGTAGACGTAAAACATACAAAACTTGAGGATTGGTGATCATGACTGACGAAAACGAATATGAACGAATATGAAAATAGCATAAGGATGATGGATGGACAAGAACGACTCAAGAGGGATGGGATGCTGGATTCAAAAAGTTCGTGAAGGTGGCACGGATAATCTACAGGCGTTCCAGAATATTTCAAAGCTCTACAGTAAAAATAAGATCAGCACACGTCCAACGGGATAGGAAACGCAAAGTGGCGTACACATAGAAAGGTTTCAATACGTATGGCAAAGTTGACTTCACCGCCATGTAGGCTTGCGGCCGAAACTGATTGATTCCTGGCTAAGGTTCGGGTCGGATGCCTTCGAAGCCAGCCTAGTCATAGGTCTAGCCGAAAGTGGCACCGCAAGCAGAGACATCCGCTTTGCCCGCTTCGCAGGTGACCGGTGCTCAACTGCCACTCGCCGAGGACCGACACCGCTCTTGCCAAGGATGGACGTATCGCCACTCAAGTCGTTCCTTGCCTGAGGCGACAGCTGTGGGATCTGGCTTGAGCGCCTCCGCGGACGTTCAACGCGCATAGGTCCAACGTTTGATTTTCGCCGTAAGACCTTACTCGAGCTGAGGGTCTTCGGAGTCGCTGAGACGCGTTTAGCCGGTGATGTTTGGCTTCGTGTCTTTCGGCCTAACAAAGTGCTCGTGCTGCTGGACGTGCTACTAGATGGACTCGGCGAACCGCTTCTATTCATGTTGCGATCGGATAATGGACCAGGGCGTTTCGGTGTATGCTCCTCATCGGTTTCTTGTAGACTGCCTAACGCGGGGGATCGTGTTTTGCCCTTGAGGAAGCTGGAACTGAGGATGCTTGATCGCGGTCGTCTAGCTGAGGATGAGGAGGTGGATGCGATCGAGGGAGAGAAGATCGAACGAGAGGACGAAGAGATAGAACCGGACGTAAAAGTATCATCTGCCTTCTCGTCCTCCCATTCGCTCTCGGAGCCGGCCCGGGAGGGTGTGTTTCGACCCGGTATAGAGTTCGCCGAGATAGATTCCTCTATAACAGAGGCTCCGGGAGAGAATATCGACACTGAGGGAGTCGTCGCAGGTGCTACACCAAGGCCACCATCGTCCAACTCGCCTTGGCCCACCTCATCTCGCCACTGTACCCCCTTCTTCTTACTCTTGTCCGATACTCGGCGGCCGTATGGAACAGCGCTCGCCAAGCTAGAACGAAGAGACTTCCTGGGCGAGCGTTGCGATCTGCGGAGAGGTGAAGTAACAGTGGCTGTACCGTAGGAAGAAGCGCGACGCGAGACCTTGGGTAGTGGCGGAGGAGGCTGCACGCTTGTCGGTCCTGACGCCGTACGAATGACGCCAGAAGTGGATGCTCGGCCTAGCGTCGTGGGGTATCCTTTGAAGTTGTCGAGTGCAGATGGTCTTGCATCGGCAACAGCGTAGTCGAGAGTGGTATGGCCGATAAGTGACTTAAACGCGCCATCGTTGCTGTCTGCTACCTTCTTCAAGGACGCAGCAAGAGAGGAGATCGTATCCTCCGAAGGGGACTCTTCCAGAGTTCGGCCAGCCTCCGCCAACATCACAGTGCACCTCCCAAGAAGCCCTAACAAGCTAACGACAGTCTGGCTATGAGACTCCATCGTCTCTCGTAGAGCCTCTTGCCGCGCCTCCGCCTTCAACTTCTCCATCTCCGCCTTCCGCCACTTCGCATCAAGCTTCACATTGTCCACGCTGAGCTCGTCCAGCTTGTCTGAACGCCGTTCACTAACTGCACGTAATGTAGCTTCGAACATGGCTGCCGAGTTGTTCGACTTCTGCATGCGTGCGTTCAACGCTGACTCCGGTCTCAGTACCTGCTCCTCTGGATAGGCCAGCGCCTTCAGAAGTCCCCGCTCTGCCTCCAAGTCAGCAGACAGCGAGCCGGAAGCCGCCAATGCATCGATTTCCGCTAGCCGAGCCCGAATAACCTTCAGCTTGACCTCTGCAGCAGTAATCTTCGCAGCGCAAGTAGCTCCGTCCAGCAGTGAAGGCTGAGTCTGATCCGTCTTGAGTTGCATGTCCGTCCGTGCTCGTTCAACCTCCATCGCCGCCTCTCTCTTCTTCCGCTTCTCCTTCTCCGCCTCGGCGTCTCGCTTCCCAGCCAACTTCGCCTTCAGTTCTTCTACTTCGATGTTCAGCCTATTAATAGCCTCGACGTACTGACCGACGTGTCTGTTGACGTCGACCACGTTCCTCGTTATGACCTTGGTCTTGATCTTTGTGGCACGCTCGGCATAAATGAGGGTGTTATGGGTATCATCGAAGTGGGCGGAAGTAGGAGCGACACAGACAATCATGACCGTCTTGCAGTTGCCGCCGAGGGAGAATTTAAGAAGTCGCGTGAGCTTACTGTTTCGGTAGGGGATGTGTCGTAGGGCACCGCCAGATGCGCACAAAGCGTTGATGCAGTTGCCAAGAGCAAGAAGGGACTTGTTAATATTCGCACCTTCCACCATACGCTGGCCCATGTTTGTAGTGGCGGCAGCGCGTTCACTGCCGGCAAGATCGATAATGGAAAGGGTCGCCATGGTGCGCTGCTCGGTGACTGACGCAGTGCGCGGTGCCTGAGTAACATGGACCTGAAGAACTGCATGAGATCGTGATGAGGTCGCGTTCGCGTGAGTGGGGGACTGCGTTCGTCTTTCATTGCCAAGCAAGACGATTTGCTTCACCTCATCGGCACTCGCAGGACGAAGTTCCGTTAGTCCAACGACTTTCACGGACTTATCCTCTCGTATTTGCAGGCCACCACGCGGCGCAGGAGTACCAGGCTCTACGAGTAAGTCACGGATTTCCTCATTGTAGATTTCGAGAAATGAGACTTGGACTTCAACTATGTGGTCCTCCTGACGGTCCTCGATGAGCTGAAAGAGGTCATGCATGGTGAGATAGATGATGCCAGGATCTTCATCTGTGCCACTTATGGTGTGCGTTTTACCACAACCAGTAGCCTATCAGGGCTCAGTAACATACACATGTAAGATCTCAATAGCTAATGGAAACATACCCCGTACGCAAAGATCGTCGCATTGTACCCATCCAACACATTCTTCAGCAATGGCTTCGCTGTTCCCTCGTACACATCCGTCTGCGCTGCGTCATGGCGGAACACGCGATCAAAGATGAACCGCCTGTCTTTGTACCGCTTCGTCCCTGGAGGCAGAAACCCTCTCTCTACGAACGCCCTCGATGCGTTGCGTTCCTCCGGATCGAAAGTAAGAACGCGGTCGTCGACAATCTGCACAATATTGCGCAGCGAGCTCTGGCTAGACACTGGCTTTGTGAGCGGGGTAGAGAATGCACCCTCCGTGCGGATGGTGTCGTCGGTGACAGTTTCTGGAAGCCGAGCGGCTTCCCAGCTCGTCGGTGGTCTGACCCGTACAGCGACATTGATGGAGCCGGCGGCGACCATGTCGGGGACGATGAGCGGGTCGTGTTCAAGTTGTGTGTGTCGCAGTCGTGTGCAGTCTGAAAGAAACGGAGAAGCGAGTTGAACCAGACTCTGCACATGACAACCGCGCAAGGCTAAAGAGCGTGTCAACCCACGTGATCGTTTCTATATCGGGCGCTCAGTGGCCTGGCGGACTTGGACTTGAACTTGAAGCTTGGTGGAACCCGTTATCGCCAACGACCTGAAATATTCCACGACGTACGAAACTGAGAAGGCTACAGTCTTCCACATTAAACCTGTCTTCGAAATGATATGTATTGTGAGCTCTCGGTACGCTCCTGCGCATACCAATCTCGGCGGCTTCACTTCAGCAAGCTGAAGTTCGTTACTGCCCGGTGGTTTCAATACTGACCAGTAAAGTCATTGCGTTTTCCATCGATAAGTAGGCAAGTCGTCGGGCTTTGCTGAGCTTCCGGTACGTATTCCATGCATGCACTCTCAAGGCAAAGTTCCCAGACCGTGAGTACTGATCTGCATCACCAGAACGCGACTCTCATTAAGATGTATCAGCTCGCCCACACTGCCATCCCGATACATCACCAAATCATCGTGGACAGCGCAGTATGACTGGCTGAAACCTCAGTTTCCCTTCGACCTTTCTGAGGATACGCCGTGGTTTGCAAGAAAACATCCACATCCAGAAGGACTCTTTCCCGACAGGGTGAGAAGAGCAACGTCAATGGTACATTGAATCTGTTGCCCGGTGATGACAGGAACAGTCTGCACAGCTACCATCTCATGCTGACGTTGATGGTCAAGATGAGCAGCGGGACTGCCCATTCATCTGAGGCTCAATGATTGTATTGGCATCTTGAACTTACGCCAGAGGCGGTTGCGAAAAAGTCTCAGGATCGGGTGCGAGGTGAATGTGTGCGCATCTTCCTCCGCTATCCTCTCCTTTGTCTGTACCACCACCCACTCGTCGCTCTTTCGTGGCCCCATGGCTCGCCTGGTCCTAGCTCTTTTCTTAGTATGGGTCGTCGCATGTCGGGCGGTCGCTGCGGCGTTGGTCAACGTGACCGTACATCACGCGTGAGTACGTTTCTTATCATGCCTAATTAACGAAATGCTGACTACTTCATGATATAGGGAAATTATAGGATCCTCCGAGCTACACTCTGTGTATTCCACTGAGGGCGACGCTCTCGTCGTCTCACTTAAATTTAACGGCACAGCCATCTATGTTTTTCGCGACTCAAGTACCGATGTAAGCCTCTTGAGGTGCATTGTAGCACTCACCACTGACCACCTTCCCAGGCACCACCTCATCTGCAATTCATATTGGACAACGTTCTCACCCTATCAACTGATTCAGAGAAGCGACCAAACATCCGCGACTACTGTGTGTTCGCGCAGCCGTCATTACCTTACGCAGAGCACACATTATCTATAAAGTCAGCACCTGGTAGTACATCAAGGACCCTATTCGACTATGCCCTCTATACGTGAGTGTTACAGCCTCCTGCAGGTTGAACATTGGTGCTCACAACTCTCGTAGTGCAAAAGACACATCGATTTCCCTCATAACGCCGAACACCGATCAAGATCCCGCGGAGTTCTCCACGACACAGGACATCCTGTCATCAAGCCACCGAAGAATATGGTCCCGCTCTCTGGGAACTCCTAATTTTACCATTGGTCTCTGGCTCGCGATCTTCATCCCAGCTGGGCTCATCGTCCTCTTGATAGCAATATGCTTAGCATATCTTTACATCCGTCGCCACCGAAAACGCACAAACAACGTCGATCCATTCGTCATCGTCTCTCCTAGCATGCAAACCTTTCCCCCGACCCGCTCGCCCGCTGCATCGGGTTTCTCCTCCGCACCGAGCTCCGCCGTTCCCATCTTGCGCAAATTCGACTTTGAACAACATCCAGATAATGGCAGTATCATGGAGTCCGTCGTATCGTTATCCCTGGCAGTGACCCCCCTCCCCTCTGATGTGGAGGAGATCTACAGCCAGTTGGAAGTGCTCTCCGTTGCAGTAGAGTCTCTTCACAGACGAGATTCGTCCATCTACACCAATAAGCCCGAGAGCATTCGTCGTCGTTCACAAGAAACGAGGCGTATTCAAGCAGACGTGGAGAACCTGCGCTCAGATATCAATCGTCTCAAACTCGGTAGTACGCTCGGACACTCCAACCATGGACATTCCGTCATGAACGTAAACACAACTACTGCAGCCAATAGCAGCGCCAGTATCGCAGACACGCTCTCCCTTGCCCATCGGGCTTCCATGACCAGCAGCACCATCCCACTCAACACGCTCTACCAGCTCCAGAACGCCACCACCAGAACCGCCGATACCAACACCAACACCACCAATCCTGACGGCACCAGCCAACTCACCAACGACACAGACATCACAGCGAAATCAACACCGGGACCGCTGGAACTGCTGCGTGATCTCGCCCTGTTGCGGTCAGAGATTGACGAGTTGCTGGCGCATGTTCAGGACGTACACGGCAATGGGAGTATCACATCGACGATGGAACGGCTACCTAGCTATTCGTCGCGCACACATTCGAGGCGGCCGAGTAGGGCGAGGGAGATAGAGGAGGTGCCTCCCCTCCCGCCTCTTCCACCTTTGCCGCCTCAAGTTTACCATCCCGCGCCGTCTGTCCCTCCTGCCCCACCGGCCGTTCCACCACCAGTACCTCACATGCCGCCGATGCCTGCTCCTTCGCCAAGGCCGAGAGCACTTCCGAGGCCGCCGCTGCCCAAGCAGCCGTCTGGGTCAAATGTTTAACGGTGAACACGCGACACACTCATTTTTTTCTCCTTTGCCAATATCCTATCGTCAGCTTCTGGATATTCTCCGAGTCCTTCTTGCCGCTTTCGGATTCTTGGGCTTCGCTGCTATCGGTCGCCGCCATTGGCCACGGCGCGACCTGCGTATGATTTATTCTTAACGTTATTTTGAACTCGAGTCTTCCATTGGCCGAGATGTATGTATTGAAGTTTGTAGTGATAGTGCGGATATACCCATGAAGATTGAACTTTGTTTCGGAGAGCAATGCTACTACTCTACACTGGAAGTGGAATGTTCTGAACGTATCGTTGTAAACCACGCCTTCCCGCGAAAGTTGGTTTCTAGATACTCTGTACTCAGTACTCAAGTACTCAACCGTCGTAACGAATACACATCTTGCCCTGTTACGCGAAACCACCCGTATACTCTATTACCGCTTACCTGCGCGACTCGCGCCGGAGGAGGCGTTTATACGTCGGTAACAACACCGCACCCGTATTTCTGGACCCATCATCAACCAATGGGACAACCAGCCCAGACTCGTCCTACATTAGAACATCGGGAAAATAATCAAATCGGGAACTAGTTTTATCTTACGTGGTGGCGTAGATAAACGCTTCTCACGCTATTGCAGAGTGTGGAAACGAGAACTGACCTGACCAACTCAACCCACTATGGGTTACAGTGGGATAGGATGGTCTACCTTCCCCTACGTGGTGTACCCAGGTATAACATGTCCTACCCAGTTCACCCTTGCTCATATACGTGCGCTTACGTCCAGCTCTTTCCAGCTCTCAGCTCGATCGCGCCCCGTGCGGCGCCTACGCCTCCAACGTCTTGCACGTCATCGACCCCGCCATAGTGAGACGGGGAGCGGGGCTTTAGCGCTTCAGCTATAGCCAGGCTATATACGTGAGGATGCCTGGCTTCAGGCGAGCCTTCAAACTTTCCCTCCTTCCACTACCTTCCCCTTTCCCTTCCGCCTCTCGTCCTCTTCGCGCGTCGTTGCTACTCCCGTATGGTGAGTTATGTAGCTTCTTTCGTGTCCCATGGACTAATATGCACACCGGGACAGATGGCAGGCCGACCACACAGCAAGTAGGCGCATATATGCGCTGCAAAGTCGTGAGTTGCATCTGTTGCTGCTCGCATACTTGTCAGAACCACGTGAGCTAACCATAAGTACCCTGCAACCACAGCTGTTTCGGCTCGTGGCGGGGTCATCAAACCGAGGAAGCGAGTTGGGTTGAGCGGACTACGTATGTGAGTAATCATTTCCTTCGTTCGATGTCAGACCTTAACAGCCCCCCAGCATCTAGATGTCCATCCGCGACATGTCGCCTGCCATACTGTGTAACATCAATCAGCCAAACTCAATCTTCGTTGACCGCGGTTCCCGTGCCATTGACAGAGTCCATAGGTGATGTATGGTGCAGTAGTTACATGCGTGTACATAGTGTAGTCGTATTCACAATATTATATGGTTTTTTCATTATTATATGCGTGAAATATCGAGAGCAGCAGCGGCGCGCGCTGTGCCGTTTATCACCCAGCCACGGACTATATCTACCTTGATCACCACTATATCACCCATGGGAAAGTTATACGATATCAGAATCTACCTTTCTAATAATTACCCTCGCTGGGGTTAGGTGATGCTGCGAGGTTTGGATGTTTTATTTATGTCTACCTAGGACAAAAACTTATTATTTTCGCGATGAACCAGCCAACCACCTCACACGCCCTCATCAGAAACCCGTGCCTAAGTGACTACGTAGCCTGAGAACGGCCGCGCACAGAACGGCAAGGAGTACTGTGCTATGATAGGACGGATACGAGTCATCGTGCTTGCAGTGCTGGCCAGACCCGCCAGTATCCGACATGTCCGGTTTCCAGGAAGCTTTGTCGCATTCGAGTTGCCTGCGATCGAATTGCAACGCGTTTACTCGTATTCGCATTGGCCGGTCGGGAAATGACGCGAACGGAGTACTGCGTACGCGTGTGCCATGGGCCTTGGCATGTGGCGTATATATTTGGTTCTCAATTACTTACGGAATCCGCATAAGACCATATTGCGGTATTCCATTCAACTCGGAAGTTCAAAGGAGCCTTCGATGCATTCATAAGTACACTTGAGTTCATTATGCATTTCATTTCACTTCGTCATAGCACTTCAAATAAACCGCATGTTCTCATTTTCCTCGGAAGAACCTATCACAGCGAGCGATAGCGAGAGAGTGGGAGGTGGGAGGTTGGGACGTCCCCCTTTCCACATCCAGCAACTATCCCCACTCCTCCTTCCCACTCCCATCACCAACCAATCCCAGCTTTCGCTCTCATTGGCTCCATCAGCATCTCAGACGCCGACGTCCAGATTGGGAACATCCCATCACCGTGGTGGCGGTCCAGAAGCCAATCACAAGCGTTCTCGAGCACTCTCGCCAGAGTCGCGCCCCCACCCAGTCCGCACAAGAACGCTCTCGTATTCTCCTCGCCCGACTCGCCTTCGTTTCCTACTGGCTCCCCTGGCGAACCTCGTTGGAGCCAGTTTGCAAAACAAAAAAGACTGCTAAATAAGGAGCGAATTTTCGGGGATCTCGCTCGCGATGTGATCCCTAGACCGTCAGTATGGCTATCTTCAGCAAAAAGACTCGGCGGCGGTATACGGGACTGGGATGTTCAGATCGCGCGCTGCATCCCAATCCCGAGCCATTCCCGTACCATGTGCTCACTGAAATTACAACCTCGGAGTTTCGCTGACAAGACATTGTTCCCTTGAGTGACATCGGCCGCACGCTCAAGAAGCTGAAATGAGAACGTGAACACCACTTGGGTTGTTCAATGAGATGCAGTAATCGTACAAGTACACAGCAGAACGTATGTGAGGTACAGTAAGTTAAAATGAGTTAATGCGCGCGGTCGATAATGATGATGGTGATGATGAGAAGGCGCGAAGGGGAGTTTGTCCGAGGAACAGAAGCATAAGATACCGTACACTTCGAACTCGGCTAACTCTCGCATCGTATGCAATGCAAAGGGTGGTATCTAGAACGTCTATGGTGACCCCGCCGGAGCGAGGCCAACCTCGACCTGAGGCGTACTCGCCGTCGAAGACGATGCTCAGGGGTATATAGGCGATGTATGACAGCAAGCCATCTAGAACAGGAGTGATGTCAACACATGAACGGCATCGAAAACATTTGGAAATGCATACCTCATGCGAGCTGGCCTGCTGTACCTAAGAAGAACAGACAGGTGAGCTGAACATGCGACAGTTAGCACATGAGCAGCTGCTGCTGTCTCGATGCGCTCTCCTGCACCATCCGCGTTATCCGCTGACAACTCTCCATGCGAGCGTCGACGAGCTCTGAGAACATCTCCAACAACCGCGCACCAGGTTCAGTCGGTGGCGCCTTGAGCGGACGCGACTTCTTTGACTTCAAGCCAGAGTCACGGTGCGGGTGTGAGTTAATTCCGTCGAGACGCAGACGCATCTTGTTCTTGCGGTGCGCCCAGCGTGAAGCGCGAGCAGCAGATTCCTCGTCCGCGGTGGGAGATACGAGGTAAAGGTGGGAGTTCTCGGCGTCAGGATCAGGTTTGACCATCACGGTCTTGTGAGGTGGAGAGTCGCAGAGTGTGGATGTGGATGAGGCGGGAGAAGGCATAGACTGGTCGTCTGAGGTCGGCGGGTAAAGCAGGGCATCACCGTCGATGCCCTTGGCAATAGCCATCTCGAGTGATGCACGGGTGTGGTGAACCCAGTATTGCTCCTGCTGATAGAAGGTGCGGAGGTGGTCGAGCATGGAGACAGCGACGTGCGCCTTAGGAACCATTGCGGTCTCAGTGGGTGAGTGAGGAGGCGTAGGCAGAGCACCGCCTGCGACAGGAGAAGGCGAACGGAACTTCATGTTTGTTATGATAGCCAGGGTGGGCGAATATATGATCTGTGTTGTTGTATGTGAGGGGCGGGAGTGTGAGGCGGGAGGGTATTAGTGGGGGAGAAAGGAGGGGAGGGGGCAGAACGGGCTGACCTTTTGTAGTGTGCGAGCTGGGAGAGAGTCTCGACTTTGATTGCTCTCCAGACGACGAGACAGACGGAGAGAAGTGTCTGGACCAGCGACGGCCCAATCATAGCGAGCGATGTGACTGGTCCAGACCAGACTCATGTCCTAATCCGTCATCTGGCCAATCCACGGTCAAAACGCTCAACCGGCCAATGGCAGTGAGTCCTGCTGCCGCCATTGGCTGCGGCTCCCTTTCGCTGCTTTCTGCTCAGTGGCGGGCATGCTAGCGAGGGCGCATCAAAGGCAGTCGTAGTGGAGCAGAGCAGAGCACGGCCAACAAAGACGAAAGAGTGGGCAACGTGGTCCAGGGTCGCTATCCAGGATAGGCAGGTGAGCGATCAATTCTCCGTGCGTTTAGTGAGTGCAGTCGACGTTGGTTGGCTGGGATGCGTTGTCACGGGCGCAGCCTGCCTGGATTTGGGGGCAGCTGACGTCACGGAGCTTGTCCGCGGCGATTGGCTGGGAACTGGCTCGCTCCACTCCTCCAGACACGAGTTATCGACTCGAACCATGTCGAACGACCCAGCTCGCCCAGCGCTCGCGAACCATACCACACCTGATGTCGATACTTAGCAACATGGAACCGCATCTTGAACAGGAAGAGAATGCTTTGTCGACATGCATTCCTTCTTATTTCCAGTCGGTGTCTGTGCACTATTCCAATCGGCAATGTGGTCGAACCGAGCTCACACGAAGGCATCACGCAACGCGAGGCTATTACGGGAGTACGCGGGCTACGCAGTGATTGGCTTGGTGAGATTGTATTGGTCGAACAGCTGAATCATCTCATTCTCACCCGGACTGTTCTTTTCAAAAACGACTACCTAATCAGGAAAGCTCTCGATTGGCCAGTCCTGGTCCAGGTGCTTCTTCGGCGCCTGAGTCGAGATGCCAACGAGCCAATCGAGGTTCAAAACGTCTGCTTCCAAGCGCTGAATCAGATCCTAATTTGGCAGACGCCCGCATCCTTGCTTCCGTCACTCGTCGGCCAATCCAGCATGGCTCTCATACGCGCACTGTGTCTGTCGCTGCTGCTGCTCGTCGTCCCGCCCTCGCTCGTCATCGCCAACGACAACCCAGACGCACTTCGTGTCCTCCACAGGATCTACCACCCGTCGCGCCCCTCCGAGCCCTTCACCGACCGCGGCGCTCTTATCCTCACCCGCTCTGGGCCTGCAGCGGCTACCCCGCATACATTCAACGCTGCTGTCAGGGGAGCCCACCTCCTTCCACATGAGTCGCTACCGCAGGACCTCCTCGGGCTCGAGCAGGCGTTCCAGAGCATCCTCGAGGAGCTCGCCACTAAAGGTTTGAGTGCCTCCAAAGCCAGTCAGGAGGTGCTCTACCAGCTCGCCCTCGAACACCCTGGAGACACCCATCATTCCCAATGGCACGTCTCTTCAGTCAAGGCGGTGAGTCTCCTGACAACATCCCCTTGCGAGCCTGTGATTCTTGCCGAGCACCGAGCGGCCCAGTCGCGGCCGAGCGAGCACTGGCCGGCTGTACTTTAACTTTAATCATATCTTTTGGTCTCACCTTCCCCAGGCATACATCCGGATATACTGACACCTATTCCCCGCAATTCTAGTGCCACCTCGCCCAGAGCACATACGAGGACGTCACAGTCCATCTCTCTGCCAACACCTCCCTCCCGCCCTTCGCTCTCGACTACTTTGTCGGGCCCATCCCTCACGACGGCTCTTGTCCGCGCATCCCAAAACGCACTAGCCCGAGAGCAGACACCCATGCCTCATCGGATGAAGCACGCCCCGAGACCCCGCTCGTGTCGTTCGCGAGCGTGGCGAGGCTGAACTCGACCGTGCACGTCAAGGCGCCGCGCGTGCCGCCTCTGTGAGTGGTTGCATCTTACATCTCTGCATTCCAACCCTTTTCCGGTTATCGTTCTTGTTTGTCTCGATTCGTGCATGCCCGCTACCAGACACCTCCTGGACGTGTGAATGGCCTGCCGCCAGCCGCAATCTCGTCTGGTCTGCTCTCAATATTGTGGCAATCTCTTTCCTTCCTGCCTCCAGTTCTCACTGCTATCGCCGTTGCGGTACCTTGTCCCCAATGTTTGGTCTTGCCGGATTGACGGAACGCCGCAGTCTTGCGCTCCATTATCACTTGTTCTCGAAGCCTTCTTACACGTCCAGACACGAACGAGACACGACTAGCCGTCAATTTCTCAGCTTCGTCCCCACCTTTTGATTTGTAAACTCTAGAGGTCATATGAGGTGATCTCTCGGCGAATATCCTAATCTCAGGCATCTCGTTATCTCTCATTTCGCGCGAGTTCTACGCCTATCCATTCGGGATTCGGGTTCTCGGATAGTTGTCCTTGGCTGTGCTGTAGTACCTCGATAACATGACACTGACCAATATTCTCCCCTGCTTATGTTTCTCCCATATCCCCCTGGTCCTTGTGCGCCCTCCACCTCCTATACCCCGCATCACGCTTCTCCTGCCTCGCCCCGCCCCACTCTCTCTCTTCTGGACGCACAATACATCAACACACAACAACACGGATTAACGACCCATATTATTGTTCTTGATATGCCATTCTCGGACGCAGGCCAACCCTAAAGACGCCTCCACCCGTGAACGCGGAAGGCAACGTTGTCCAGCCCCCACCGGAGAAGACGTTCTTGCAAAAGTACTGGATCTACATCGCGCTCGGGATGGCTGCTCTCGGTGCGTCTCTCACTTATCGCATCTACCTAGACTTTGGCTCATGGACTGTGGCCTGACTTTGTTATCACGATGACGATGACGACTGTGACTCGATATCTTTCATGCGCTGCTTGGGTATGGCTCGGCTGGTATGTAGCACTTGCACCTGCGCCCCCAGAAGAGGAGGGACAGGGCGGTGGTCAGGGGAGGTAATTCTGTGCTTAAGGAGCATATTGTGAGCAGCGGGGTAAGATGTACCGTACTTTGCAGAATATAGATGCAATTATCAGTGTATATGCCTCCAACCCCCGCGAATATGCAGGATAAAGCGGTGAGCAGCTACACTGGATGTACGTCCTCTAAGCGGGCAGCCAGTGCTACGTTGAAAGGGGATCTGCCTTCGACGAAGCTATATACTCTGGTCATGGTTGATACACATTCATTCTTATTCTACTTCATATACAGGTCACACGACCAAGTATCGCCTTACATCTACAGCAAAATACATCTGCGGCTTTCTTTACTACAACCAAGGCTATCTACTTGTTATGTTCAACGGGTGCCACACCCCTCCTGAAAGGCTCCAACGTAAACTCAACGGCCGAGCACGGGTAGCCGATCTCGAATTTCTCGAGGACAGTCGGGTGGAGTATACCGAGAACGCCGATTTCCTCGTCTTTGTCGATGGATAGCGCGGCCTTGATAGTGTCGAGAGAGGAGCGCTTTTGTGGACGGCGGTAGTAGATTGTGGCGGCGCGGCCGGGGAAGAAGGTTGGGTCTGTGTGAAGGGGAAAGATACGGTCAGCAATGCACAGCAGTTTATACAGCTACGTGAAGAGAAACAAGTGAGGAAGGAAGGTGTAAACTTACCCTCGCGCTCCTTGATATAGTATCCATGCGTAGCTTTCGCATCGGTGCTTGCGATCCTAGGCACCTCGAGCATCTGCATAGCCCTGTCCAGCATACCATGCACGACCTCGAATCCAGCAGTCTTGTTGCACCACACCGCCGCTGCGTGTCTCACATTCCTCGCCTGTCTCTCGGCTTTGTTGTCTTTGAACACCACGTCCGAGCTCTCGAAGACCCTGATGGGGAGAGAATGAGAACGATTCTCTCGGATGGTCTTGAGCAGGCCTTGGAGGAGGGACGTGCGAACGACTTGGAACTCGAGCGTCTTGGGATTGGCGATGCGCACGGCTTGGGTGCCGTCATCTTTGCGGTTGAGCCAGTCGAAGTTTTCTTCGTGAGAGCACTGACGGTGAGCGTGAGTATTGGTTTTCAGCACAGGACTTTCGCGCGAAATACGCTTACGAGAATCAGAGGCAAAACCTCAGTGAACCCGGCGAGAGCCCACTCCCTCCTGACAATGTCACTCAGCTTGCTCAGTTCCAGCGGCTGAGCGACTGTGCTCGTTGGTGGGAAACTATCTGGCAAGTTGTTGAACCCGTAGGCGATCGCCGCGTCCTCCATCAAATCGCATTCGTGCAAGATATCTGGGCGAGTAGGAGGAACTTGCACGGCAATGCTGTCGCCCGACGCGTCGGTTGCGTCCACAGTAGCCGTAAGCGTCATTCGCTCGAGCAGATTGGCGACTTCGGGTGCTTTCAGCGTAAGGCCCGTGCAAGAGTTTACGTATGAGGCGTGTGCAGTCATGGGAAGGTAAGAGAGATCGGGAGTGATGCGCTCTGTGCCATCGGGGTAGATAACCTTACAGGGCTCAATGCTGCAAACGGACATGTAAGTGAAAGGGCCCTAGCGTTTTTGCAGAATGACATACGTATAAGGATCTTCACAGTACTCGGAGAACATGGCAGTGATAATGTTAATCACAATGCCCAACTTTGTCAAGTCTGTGGCTGTCACGTCGATCCAGACATTGCGAGTGTTCAGCGTGATCTTGCTGTGGTCCGAGTTGATGATGGGTGGCATAGATGCGACTTGTCGTGTAGAGTCGTAGATGATGGGATATACAGGAGAATCCTTTATGATATGAAGGTATTTTGCCAAATGTTTCTCCGACTACGTGGGGAATTAGAATACAGGAAAACTGGGAGAGTGATGATCGAACACACCTCGTAAAGCGTCATTAGCTCTTCAGCAGTATAGGCCTTATCCTTTGATAATGGTACAAACTTGATGTCTTTTGGTGGCTGGGCTTCGTACGTGAAAGGCGGTTTCAATGTATCAAGGTCGTGCGTGCCGATTGCCACGAATTGACGCCGTCTGCAGATATTTTGGTGCAGCTTGTCTTGCAAATCGATGAAGGACTCATAAGAGCGAGGTGTGAACTTGACATTACGAAGTACAGCGCATGCGAAGTATGGTCGTATTTGCTTGGTCTGTGAGATCTGATGAGTGACTTTGTCGCCTACGGGGTCGTATATGAGACAAACCTCCGGTGCGATCTTTGCAGTGATGAAGTTGCCGTCCTTCGGATGTACAAGCTTGTATTGAGGAGGCTTGTCTTTTCCAAGGAAGACGCGCAACGCGCGAGCGATACCCTCAATGCATAGGAGATCGTATCTGCAATGTATGTCAGTATCATATCTGCTTGTATTCATCTGTACTGACCGACCTGTTCGCGGGTATCTCAATTTTGAGTTGCTGTAGAAGCCATGTTGAGTGTCCTCAGTGTACAAGGCATCATCGGACGAACTCACAGGACGTTCTGCCGGTAGACCTTGTTTTCTCAATGCCTCAACCTCCTCGGTTGTCTGTTCATGCAATGCAGCATCGTGAGATGACGTTCAATCGAACCGTACAGCGCAGCCATAACGCACATCTTCATCCAGTTCAAGACCGAATTCGAATAGTAGTCGGTCGAACTCCTCGGGAGCTACGCAGGAGAAGCGAGTTGTGAATTTCGAGTCATTACAGCACTCGGGGATGAAGTACTCACTGTACCTGTAACCGAGGCGATCCCAAAGATCCTCCTTATCGACAGCAACGGTAGGCATGTTATTGTGGCCTTGAGCGAGTGAGATGAGATTGAAGTGAGTGGTAATTGAGGACAAGATAAGTTATACAAGCCTGCGACTCCTTGCGACTCCAGTGATCGCCAAATCTCTTGCGAGATCTACAGTTACTGGCGCCTATTCGCTCTCACATCCGGCCAACCTGAAGAGACCTGAAGGCGATCCTGTTACATTCGTTCCTCCATTATCTTTACTGTACACTGAGGTGTCCATACAGACAGTATCCTAAACAGTCAATTCTTCCAATCTTCAAAGTTCAGCCCCGCAGTCCCAAAAGGCGTATCAGGAATCTCCTTGAAGCCTAATCTCGCGTAGAACTTCTTTGCATTCGCATTCCTAGGATCCATCCCCAACCATAGTCGGTCCAACCCTTTCTCTTCCTTCAAATACTTCACTGCATGTCCGATCAGCCTTCTTCCCCATCCCTGGTGCTGATACTGTGGCAGGATATTGATGTGCAAGTGCGCTGGGCTGAAGGCGATCTGGGTATCCGTGGCAATATGGGGGTTATGAATGGTGCGAATGTAGTGTTTATCTTGTGGCGTGAGGTTACGCAGGTGAGCTGGTGTAGTGTCGGTAACTTCGGCGTCGATAGCAGAGAGTGGATATTTCTCCAGATAGGGAGGAAACCATTTGACTACACGCGTTTGCTCGAACCCGCGTGTGTCGAAGCTGCCCAGGACGTAGCCTATTACTTCTCCCTCTCCCTCTTTACCCAGTGAGGGGTCGACCAACACGAACGCGAAACACTCCGGTAAATGGACATACGGCTCTGCGTACATCAATCCAGGGAGTTCTCCGGCTGAGTGTAGGGATTCAGCTGATACTCCTGCGTCTGCTGTGAGAAGGCATATGCGCGAGACGGCGGGGGAGTCAGCAGCGCCAGCGGGTCGAATGAAGAGGTCAGGCTTGGTGGCGGTGGTGCTGGCCATGTTGGGGGCTATACGTACGAGTAGTACTGCAGATCTTACCTGAAGAGGCAAGTGCTTATATCGCATCGACGGACATGATAGCGATCGGCTCGTTATCACAGGCCAATCACGATGCCCGTTGTAGTCGTGTGGACATCTACCAGCATATTCATTGAAACTGCAAGTGAGAAATGTCCAAGAACTCCTTCCAGCATTATATTCCATAACAAGGTAAGTTCATACAGATTCTCCGGACTCGCTATAATCGCCTATACTTCCGCTCATGTCAGTGTAATCCACGTCCTCACTGCCATAATCGAATGATAGGTCGTCGCTCCCATATTCACTCTCGCCCCTGTCTATTTCCGACTCCAGCCTGTCCACTGCTGTGACTTCCTCCGCGCACCTCAGACACTCCCATCTAGTCCCACCAGGTCCTGATCCTGACGCGTCATCCGCTGTACGAATCATACGGCTTGTGATGCATACGTAACAGTATACATGTCCGCAATCCGTAATATATGGTGTATGTAGTGGGTGCTGTGGTGGCTCGTCTTCTGGGCCCTCCGTAGTATCCGGGGGCGATATTGAGCTTGAGGTAGCCGAGTAAGTAGGGTTGGCGAGGGATGTGAGGGCATTGGCTGAATCTGTCAGATTGAGGTTGGTAGACGCGTCTTCGTAGCAGATGGCACATTGGTCAAGAGGAAGAGACCAGTATTTCCCTTTGTGGGCTCGGCTCCCTTTGGTAGCATCTATTCGGGTAGCGATACCACAGGCCGAACGTATTGATGATGGGAGAAGCGACGAGAGGGTAAGTTGTGAGGTGAACTTATTCAAGCGTCGGCTAAGGGCTCGTGTATTGATGAGTGGTAGAAGGAAGAGAAGAAATTCCTGTTTCATTCGTTAGATTGTGCAATATTCGGAGTCAGAGTTTGGCACGTACTGTAAATGCATGCCAGACCATCTGGCGGTTCATGAATTCATACGAGACATCGCGTGATGTAAGTCGCTGCGTCGAGACTAGACGCATTTGTAGCAGACGGTCTGCTAGCGTACGATATCTTTCCTGAAATCAACGAGCGGATCTGAATAGTTACAAAGTGACTCACCTTCCATCCCACAAGAACGCGACAAAGTTTAGCAGAGCAGACAAAGAGTGCATCGACTCTAGCCGCGTTAATAGCTCCCATGCCTTTCGACGTCTATCTGACGATGGGGCGTCCGGCCATGCCTGAGACAGCGCATGTGCACGTATTCGAGTGTGTATGTAAGGTATTAACAGGGTGATAGTGCCGTGAACGAGGAGAAGTTTACGCGGGAGGCTGGAAGCTAGAACAAGATTAATCTATGTGATATAGGCAGGCAACGCACATAGACTGACCTAAGGAGACTCCTTTCTTGGAAGAGTCCAGCACATACTTCAGACCTTGTAGTCTTGCTCCATAGCTCGCCCCAGAATCCCACAGGGAAAATTTGTAGAGCGTGAGTTGGATGAGCAACGTTAACTCCGGTTCGAAACGAGCCTTGAACGCAGACTACTCTTACGAGATCTTAGTGCACAGTAACCAGATTCTAACCTAGCTGTGATACTCACATTGACTAGACTCAATGCTTTCGCCACTGGCTCCTGTAATACGTTCACCAACTCTTGGTCAAGTAACTCTGCGTCAAGCTTCCCTACGCGCGTGATTCGGGGTGTTGGGGACGCTTGGTCGTTCAGCGACTGTCGTATGTTTCCTAGTCGAGGCTGAGCTTCTTCCCATAGTCTCTGCCAGTGTGATGTGCTTGACGACGCGTGCGACATCGTTGCGTTGGGGTTGAACACAAGCCAGCTGAGGAAGGAAACATGCCGGTGGCGGATTCACAGAAGTGCATTCGCGATTCACGTGTAAAGCCATCAGATCGTGAATCAGATCTGAGATCTTACAGTCTAATCTGCTTGACTCAGGTTTCCCGATAATTATTGGAGAGCAACTTACTTCTGTATTCCTCCTTCAAGTCCTCTTTACCCCTCCAGCCAATATTAAACATGGCTGAGGCTATTCAGCAACTCATTCTAGATACACTCGACAAACATGGTACTATCAAGGACACACGCACGCTCGTTCTCCCAGGGCAAACCGATGCTGCAGCAACTCACGATGCGCAGATCGTTATCCTTGGTGCTCTCAACTCTCTGTCAAGTCGCGAGGTATATGATGTGTTTTCTGCGACCATGGGATTATAAAGCTAATATTGTTGCAGATGATCACGTACACTACGCAGGAGACGCTATCGCATGTGCTTACCGCGGAAGGTGCATCGATAGCACTGAACGGTTCGCATGAGGCTCGAGTATGGGCTGCTGTGCCAGCAAAGGGAGAAGGAGAGCCTATTAGTCCGAAAGATCTGGAGGCGAAGATAGGCGGAGAGGCTGCCAAGGTCGGGCAGGGTCGGGCTTTCAAGAACAAATGGATCGCGAAGGAGGGAAGTGGGCTTGTCAAACTTGTAAGTGTGAGATGCACATCTATCGATTGACATGCAGTGACATTGCTTCCGTTATAAGGCTACCTCAATAGATGATACCACACAAAAAGATTTACGAGAAGTGGACTCGACAGGAACACTGAAGGCAGGAGAGAAGGTGTTGGCGGATTTGAGGAAACGAAAACTGATCGCACAAAAGTGCGTCGAGATTGTCCTCATGCTGATAAATGTGCTAATGAAGTGTCACAGGAAGGGTCAATGGTTCACAGTAAAGAAGGGCCCGCATTTCAGCACCTCCACTGCTAAGCCAGAAACAGACCTTACTGTGGATATGCTTACTTCGTAAGTGATGTATCAGGGAATAGTATCATCAAACCTATCTGACTCAAAATAAAGAGGAGCATGGAAAACATCGACCTTCAAGAAGTACAACTTCGAGGCAGAAGGTATTCCTACGTCTGGAGGCGCCCTCCACCCTCTTCTTAAGGTGCGGGAGGAGATTCGCAATATTTTCTTGGAGATGGGGTAAGACGCTCGACTTGCATCGCTATGGCGGGAAGATGTTGATCATTATGATATACAGCTTTGCAGAAATGCCTACATCATCTTTCGTAGAGTCAGGATTCTGGTGTTTCGACGCATTATTCGTGCCTCAACAACACCCGGCGCGTGAAGTGCAGGACACTTTCTATCTCTCTGGTAGGCATCTTTATTTCAATAGTCAAAACATACTTTTAACAATATCATAGACCCCTCAACCTCTCTGGATCCGCCGAAGAAATACTACGAAACTCTGTCAAAAGTGCACGAGCACGGTGGCTTCGGCTCGACCGGCTACCGCGCACCATGGTCGGACGCCGAGTCGCGCAAACTGCTTCTTCGTACTCATACAACAGCCTCGTCGGCATCCATCCTATGGAAGCTCGCTGCCCGTTGCAGAGGTGAGAAAGACGACCCAGACGTTGAAGCTCTTGCCGCACATACAGGAACGACTCGCAGTAGTAAAGACAAGGGTGATGGTTTCAGACCTGCAAAATTGTTCAGCATAGATCGCGTGTTCAGAAACGAGACCATGGACGCAACGCACTTAGCAGAGTTTCACCAGGTTGAGGGTGTCGTTGCCGATCGTGACCTCACGCTCGCGGATCTCATTGGTACGCGATCACTTCCTCCATCCTATACTGAAATATCTCTGAATTGGGCAACTAGGCTTCATGAAAGTGTTCTTCAAGAAGATGGGCATCGAGAATCTGCGTTTCAAGCCTGCCTATAACCCGTACACAGAGGTAATTTCATTACAAATTTACTTATTGCATGCAATATTCATCTCGGTTTCTTATAGCCCTCCTTAGAGATATTTGCCTTCCACCCGCAACTTCGCAAGTGGGTAGAAGTAGGAAATAGCGGCATGTTCAGACCTGAGATGTTGGAGCCCATGGGCTTCCCCAAGGACGTGCATGTTCATGGATGGGGTATCAGTCTGGAGCGACCAACCATGATCAGGTGAGTAATATAATACTATGATGTTTTCAGCTTGATCTAATGCGAATTAGGTATGGTATTAACAACATTAGGACGCTGGTCGGTCACAAAAACTCGATCGAGAGCGTGGAGAAGTCTCCGGCTGTCAGGTTCTGATTGAATGAAGGTAGAGAAAACAATGTATTGTCAACTGTTGTAGCATTACCACATGGAGGTAGATTTCAATATTCCAATCATAGTCCAGTCTTCTGCAGCTCTGCTCCATCACTCATCGATCATCAACCACAAAGACTGGAGTTTTTGATGAGTTGTAGCATCGCTGCATCCTCACGTTCGGAAGGTTTACACCAATGTCACCGGGTGATCGACTACGGCGTTTGTTAGATTAGCAAACGCTACTAGCGTTAAATAGACAACGTATCAGGACACACCCAGGATCGATTTGTCCTGTCTTACGAAAGAGCTTTTCAAACAGTTGAAATAGTAGGTGAATGTGTCCTCAAATTGGGGCGGATCCAGACGAATATGTGAGACGGTTCTCGAAAAGCATAAGCTCGCCCACCGGAACTTAGAATTCGATTGGGAGGATGGAGTCGGAAATCACTAGCTGTCAGGTAATCATCTCACAGGCAATGCAAAAGGGGGTTGCGAGTCTAAATTGATGTAGCATCATAGAAATGTAACCTTTCTCGGGAGAGGTTGTCAGGTTGAGACAAGATTGAACTAGGACGCGGCATAATTCAAGAGCGGAGGTTAGGGAGGGTTTTCATGAACATAGTAGCTTTGTCGTCTCGTGGGTGTATGTCGAACGGAAACGGTTTCGGGTATCTACCATATGAGAGAATGAGTTAGTAAAGGTTCTCAAAGATCAGGCCGTATGTCAGTGATATCGACAAACCTGACTAGCCCAGTCTCGTATTCGATGTCAGGTTTAATGGAATTCCCATTCGCATCCTTGGCGTTGGAGATCCTAAAGACCGCAAGAATGCTTGCAATTGCCAGCCAGATATTGGCATCTGCGAGATGCCGACCGGGACACATGCTGGATTCGTATAGGAGGCGTTATTAACGAGCGCGTCGCATGTTTAACAGCCAACGTGACGTACCGGCGGCCCCATCCAAAGACACCGCTGTCGGGAAAGGTTTCTCCTGCACCTGCTGGCTTGGGAAGGAATCGTTCGGGTTTGAACAGATGAGGTTGATGGAATAATTTCTCATCCCAGTTGATACCCCTATACGAATGTCACAACGATATAGGCAAGGACGACATATATGCAATACGACTCACCTGGAGTTGACTATGATAATAGCCCCTTTTGGTATGCGCATGCCTTCATAGAAATCCTCAGCTGTGCTTCGATGCGGAATGCCAATTGGTACGATGAGAGAGTGTCTGGTAAGCCAAGTTGAGAAGTGGAAACCGAGGTGAGATTAATCCAGCACGTGCCTCATAACTTCATGCATTATACACTGCACGTAAGGCAGGTTGTCCCTATCCGCGAAACTGGGGAGCCGATCACGCCCTACCACCTCGTCAATTTCGCGTTGAGCCTTCGCTTGGGCATTGGGATTGAGTAGCATGCATGCGATAAACCATTGCAAGGTTTGGAGCGACTAAAAGGTGACTGTAAATCGCTCTTCAACACACGTAGAATGATCTGGGTCTCACCGTATCAATTCCACCTGTCGGGACATGGTTGCCCTATGGGTAAGCTTCTTGGAGTTTGGGTCAATGCAGAGACGACACTCACCAACAAGAGTCATTGAGCTTGCCATTTCAATTGTCCAGCGATCGTAGTCGCTTATCTTTCCGTCGACAGATGCGGCTTCTAAACTGCTAGTAGTAAACGATGGTTCGGCAATCTTGCCAGCCAGCTGAATAGAAACACTCAGCCTGAGGCACCGTGAGTCCCGCGGCAATAGCACACATTACCAGTTCTTCCCATGCCCTCTGAACTGGCCGACGTATGATATTTTGTAGAATCGGCTTTGCCTCTACCAAACGCACTTCAGTACAATGCCGTCAAAGCACGATGAATGTGCACTCTACCTTTTATGTACCTTACGTGCCATGCTCCGGGAAACCAGGACGGTAGGTATTCGACTGAAGGGGAGTAAGAACGCGTGTTTTGTAAGAAAATGATAACGAACAAATCCTGAGCACTTACAATAAGGTGATATGTCCATGAGGCTTGGATTGACCGTAGCATGTAGGAGGTCGATATCTTCAGCTAGCTTGAGATACTCGTCGTCCCACGAGCGGATACGATGACCATGAACCACAGTCATTAAAATACCTGCCGTGAAACTGATCTCCGTTGAACATAGTGCACACATAAAAACAACGTCTAAGGTGCCTCCTACCGACGAAGAATCCTTACGTATTCCTGCGGCTGTTCTAGCAGTCCCTGCAGCATTATGTGAACTTCATCTTCTTGGATAGTCCTATACTCGGGCATCGTAATTTTGGCTAATGTTCGCTGAATCATCTTGCGTTGGTGTGTCCACTCTTGGTTATGTTGTCCAACGATGACCGCATCTTTCCACCCGCACCTGTTCAATCGATACAAGGGTCGATAATGTGGCACTAGGCATGACGAGCAGCTACATACCGTTCGAGGATGGGCATAGGCGGGCGGTCACTGTAAATTGCACTCCGTTTCTCCATGAGTTCGATGGCCGCCTTCTCACTGTTAATGACAACGATGTTCTTTCCAAGCACGTTCAGCATGAATACATCCCCTGTTGGTACATTTTGAAGTATGAGCGAAGGATCATCTAGGCAACTAGGAAAACGCCCGCACCATACTTGCGTCCCCACTCCTGGTAGACAGTGTCGCTATGATTAGGGTCTGGCATATACCGTAAATGGCCTAGAATGGGGTCACCCGGGGGACTTGGCGGAGGTGGCACACTTGACCGCTTTCGATTGAGAAGATGGTAAATGCTGAGGCATGATAGGAAGGCTAGTAGTAGCGTGACCGTGGTAGTGGGCATATCTGAAGGGCAATATGAGCGCGCTTCACGGTACATTGACATGAGCTTATATAGATAGTCGTCATAGAATCTTACCTGCGGGCCATCATTGCAATAGCGCAGCGTCAGGCATCTGTAGCTGTATCAGAAGGTCAAATATTTTCAATAGCCTGGAGCGCCATATTCATCAGCTCGGTGGTCTGAGCCCATCCCACCTGTCATCAATACATTCTTTGGGTTCGTCAGATTAGCGAGCGTGGTCGGCATTAAACAGATATAATGTGATTTGGAGCACACCCCGGCTTGTCGCTCGATCTAACGGAGTCCCGAAGGCTAGCTACGCTTCTCAGCGCAAACATATCGTACTTCTGTGGGAGAACTTGCTTATGTCCAACTTTCGTACCACAACCATAACAGGATGCCGCAATGTCATGCTTACATGGGTGACATCCACAGTTTCTGAAGAGATGAATAAGCATAACGCCGGTAGTGAGAACTGAGTTACGCACCAGTGGAGATAATATTCTATTTCCACTTGTTCAACAGACAAATACCTGTCAATTTGACTATGCTGTCACCTTTTATTGGAAAAATGTACCAGCCCTCTTCGAGGGCCGGTGTCAGGGTCAGACTAAGCTACAAATACAGCCATTATCAATGAGCGACAGAACTTCGGATGAGCACAGAAGCCTTCTCATCTCGCGGGCGCATCTCGAAGACGAACGGTTTAGGATGTCTATCACATCGACGTTAATTCTCACTACCCGTCGATTGCAAAATACATTGACAAACCTCACTAGCCCAGTCTCGTACTTTATCTCAGGCTCGATAGGTTTCCCGTTGACATCTTTAGCTTTGCTGAACGTGAACACCGACAACAAGCACGCAATGGCCAGCCAGACATTGGCGTCCCCGAGATGGCGACCAGGGCACATTCTAAATTTGTGTATCAATTAATGTATTCGCGCAAGGTACGGGTTGGAGGTGACTGACCGACGTCCCCATCCGAAGATACTGTTTGCAGGAAAGGTCTCTCCAGCGCCTGCAGGTTTCGGGAGGAATCGTCCGGGCTTGAACTTGTGGGGCTCGTGGAAGTGGTTCTCATCCAAAGTTAGACTCCTTCAATCGATTGGTTGTGGGTTAGCAATGCATCTGGTCGATGTAGTCATGTGGAAGACATACTTAGAGTTGACCATGACGATGGCGCCCTTTGGTATGCGCATTCCTTCGTAGATATCCTCTGTCGTACTCTTGTGCGGAAGCCCGGAAGGTATGACGAGATGGTGTCTATGATGGTGTGAATATGCACAAATAGAGAGACTTTATGGGCGCATACCTCATGACTTCCTGCATCAAGCACTGTAAGTACGGCAACGAGTCTCTATCCGCGAAAGTCGGCAGCCGATCGCGCCCCACCACCTCGTCTATCTCGTGCTGTGCCCTAGCCTGCACGTCTGGGTTGAGGACCATAGTCGCAATGAACCAGTGTAACGTTTGGAGAGACTGCGGAATCCACGTGTGCGTTCAGTCACTCATCCGCATGCAATGAACATCAGGGTGCGTACCGTATCAACCCCACCTATTCCATCACGCCACAACGTTAACGTTCGCTCGCATCGAGGTCTTCAACAACGACACTTACCAGAAAACACCTGTGAGCTTGCCATCTTTATTGTGAACCTGTCTTGGTCACTGACATTCCCACCGGCGGACGCGGCCTCCAGCGCTCTCGAGGCTAACGACGGCTCGAAGACCTGATCTGACATCTGCAGGCAGACTGTGTTAGAGCGAAGGACTCCCAAACCGGTAAATAGTACGCATTACCACTGCATCCCATACTCTCTTCAAGGGCATTTCGATCATGTGCTCAATCACCGGCCTTGTCTCTGTAAAATGCATGTTAGTGGGCTTGTCCTCGCGGAAGAGAATGTGCGGTTTACTCTTTATGTAATTGATGAACCAAGCTCCGGGGAACCAGGACGGCAGGTATTCGACTGTAGAAACATATGAGCTAACGACATTACAGATAGAGTGGATTTTACAGTAGGGGGAAATGTCCATGAGCGTGGGGTGAAGCGCGGGGTACAGAAGGTCGATATCTTCCGCGAACTTGTAGTGTTCGTCGTCCATCGAGCGAATACGATGGCCGTACACCACAGCAGTCAAGATGCCTGCAGTGTAGCTAGGTACCAGTATATGTCGTCAGTGTGAGTGACAGCAGGTAAGTAGATCAGTGATGATGCCTCACCGACGGAGGAGCCTAAAATAATCCTGCGGTTGTTCTAACAGGCCCGACAGCAGTAACCGAACCTCTTCTTCTTGGATACTCGCATATTCGGGGATGGTCGTCTTAGCCAATGGTCTTTGGATCAATTTCCGCTGCGCTGCCCATTCCTGACCAGCTCTTGCAATAATTACACCATCCTTCCATCCGCAGCTGTTGCATATGTGCTTGAGACCAATGCCTTTCATTGTGGAGGAAAATAAATTGCTTACCGTTCAAGGACGGGTAGAGGTGGACGGTCACTATACGTCGCGCTTCGTTTTTCCATAAGCTCGACAGCTGCCTTTTCGCTGTTTATGACGACCAAGCAGTTTCCGAGCACGTTCAACATAAACACATCACCTATAAAAACATCAAAAACAAGAACGTCGTTACGATCTAACCATATAATGTGATCGAGAATACACGTACCATACTTGCGTCCCCATTCGTAGAAGACCGTGTCCCTAGTATCAGGCTCTGGCATATACCGTAGGTGACCTAGTATAGGATCACTAGGAGGGCTTGGTAGAGGTGGCGCGTGTGAGCGGTTGAGGCGGAGATAAAGCATCCCGACGCAGAGTGCGGAAGCTGATAGAAAGACAGTAAGTAAGTAACACCAGTCATCTTGAAGAGTAGCCGGTGATGGCACCAAGTCTGAGGTCAGGGCATGTACAAGGTCAGCAAGAGCTCAGACGACCATCACTATATACTTAACCTCTAGATGAGAGTCATACGACAGCCGTTTGGACGCGTACAAGCGTTGACGTGACAGCGCAGCGCCACGCGTAAACCATCGAAGGGAACAGTCTTACCGCTCATTTCAGCGGTACTACGTTCACATGTTCGGAAGGTTGGCACTAGGTTGAACTAGAGACAATATATTCGCGGCGTTTTGGCAGTAGAGTAAGTGGTGGGATGGTTTATTGTGCATACCTGTCAGCTTCGCTACACCGCGTCAAACCTCGATGTCACGGCAGGTTTCAACATATTTGCAAAACTATGTCGCATCGCTGCGCTGATCTATGGCTACATTTGCATTCTCTTGCATACGGCAGTACCACCTGTGGAAACGAAATGGTGGTTAGCATTTGTGCTTGTGCCAACTCTTGGCATTATTTAGTGTGAATCTTCTACTGAAAAATGGCTTACATTTTTAATCGTCCACATATCACGACATCAGACGGTGTGCAAGACCAAAAGCAGACTCCGACGTCGATAAGTATGATCATGAAGGGAGACTCGAGAGTGGAGGACCACTAGCATGATGGCCAGTTAAAGCGCTCGCTAGCGCTTTCGAATTCGCGCGAGACGCGAGTGTCACAACTTGATATCAATCACGTGCCTGTGACGTGTCACGCACTCTTCGGCCAGCTCTAATTCAAGTTCGCAGTGCACCGTGGCGCGCCTGCCACCGACTCTGGCCAAGTACTACGACTCGTACGTTTGTGTAGACAAAGATGGCGCCGAAACTTGAAGACTATCTCACAAAGCAAATCCTCATCGAGCATAATATCGTACGTCACTCTCTGGCAAGAGACATCACACGCTCATTTACACTCTTGTTTGTTAGGTAACATTTAGAGTCCTCAGCCGCAAATTCAACATTCATGTCAACGAAGCGAAAAGGTAAGCATCATTATCGTGATTTCTGTGGTGTGTGTGCTCACAGTTCCAAAACAGAGAGCTGGCCACCTTCTATGAGAGCACTCGATCCGCGGAGGAGCGGTCATACGCGACATACCTGATCAGCGGAGAGGCCATATCTCACGCACGAGCCGCGCCCGATGAAAGCATGGATGTGGATATGGAGGGGCCGGAGGAAGACGATAGTGAAGAAGTCCCTCAGCTGAAAATGACCTTGGTAGGGGAACAGGACCTCGAAGGTACGACGCACTCCTCTTGGCCCTTTTACACCATCTTACACCATCTATGTAGCTGCTCGGTCGGGTTACGCGAGAATATTCTCAGAACATGTTTACAGCCTGTCACCTTCGCCCGTGTTGGTACGTCATTGACTGTCATTCACGTCACACCAATTCATGACTTTGAATCTCAGGATGTGGGCCTGCTATGTGGGCCGTCAGATGCCGTTTACACAGCGGATGCTAAACTCAGTCCTAATGAATCCGCAAGCCTCGGCCGGATTATAGGACCTCATGTTCAGGTATCTACACGCGTTGTTTCCATACACACCCTTACTCAAGTGTTCTCTATGGCAGGTCGGAAAGCCCGTCAAGCCTTCTAAGACACAAACGATCACAAGGGAACCAACCAAGATCCAGACGACACCCTCCTTCGGCCAAAAATCCGACAGCAAAGCCTCCATCACGAAGAAGTCAGACTCTTCAGGACAGTCAGAAGAGAAAACCATCGCCAAACCAAAAACTACTGGCAAGCTCGACTTTAGCAAGGCCAAACCCAAAGCGAAACTCGAAGACCCCAAGGCTGCACCCGTCAAGGTGAAAGCAGAGCCCGTCGAGAAATCGCTTGAGAGCGCCGCGAAGGAGAAAGTCGAGAAGAAGCAGGAGAAGGTGGGCGCGAAGGCTGTTGGCTCTTCTGGCAGTGGTGGTAGTGGTTTCTTCGCCCCACGACCCACAAAGAAGAAGACGAGCAAGGAAGGGACTGAAAGTGAGAGGGAGATTGAGGTACCTAAGGAGAAGCCGAAGGCCAAGGAAGCTGCTCCGAAGGTTGGTGGTTCTGTCGGAACATATGGATGTTACGGAGTAACTGAGTTGTGTTGCAGAGAGGTCTCAAGCGCAAGTCTATCGTCGCGACAGACACTGAAACGGAACTGGAAGCCCCTCCTCCACCCAGCTCAGCCGCGCCGTCCTCACCAGAAGAAAGTCAATTCGAGTATACCGTGAAGGGCAATACTATCTTGTCTGACGATGATGACGACGACGAGCCGCAGCCGAAACCGAGAACGAGGGGAAAGGGAGCAGGCAAGATGAAGGCTGCGTTCGACTTGGACTTTGATGATATGCCTTCGCGGTCTGAGAGGACGCGGAGTTTGAAGGCGATGATGGACATCGACGACGGTAAAGCTCGCTTACTTATATTCTCTTTCACATATCAGTCTGACGTAGTTTATGTTAACGTTATGTTCACAGATCAAGTCGAGAAGGTCGTGCGGAACAAGAAAGCTATCCAAGAGTCATCGGATGAGGCGGTCGGTGATGACGAGGACGTGGTGATGGCCGACGATAGCGATGTCGACGTTCCGCCCGTGAAGCCCAAGCGACAGAGAAAGCCAAAGAAGGTGGTTCCGGTGGGTAAGAATGGGCTGAAGAAGCGGCGGGTTGTTAAGAGTCGAATGACGACGGACGCGAAGGGGTATATGGGTAAGTCGTGTTTTTGTGTTTGAGATCTAGGTGCACGACTAATGGGTTGTATGTGTGATAGTGACGGAGGACTACTCGGAGTACGAGTCGGTGGACGAGGAAGAAGCGGAGGAGGAGCCGCCTAAGCCAAAGCCAAAGAGAGCACCCACGAAGGCCAAGGAAAGGGAAGCTAATGCGGAGAAAGGGAAGGAGAAGGAGAAAGAAAGCGAGAAAGATAGTACGGATAAGGAGAAGGAGAAGAAAGAGCCCAAGAAGGGGTTCAAGCCGGGTCTCAAACGGTCGGGCTCTTCGGCGAGTGCGGGGGGCTCGAAGGTGACGCACAAAGGATCGTTGATGAATTTCTTCGGGAAGAACCAGGTGTAGGCGTAGGTTTTCATGCGGTTTTGATTACTGAGTTTGTATGTTATCGTAATCAACGGAGTAATGACACGATCATCGTCCAATTTGAATTATCCATGAACCAAGAACACTATTACAGTACGCGTAAGACAAAGATAAAACTGTAGTTGTATGTAGATGCATTGCATGAGATTGGAAAAGTGGTCCGGGGATTCCATAGACAACGTTTAACGACCACCTGGACTACGCCCAGTTAATTCGTCTTGAATCTGCTTCATGACTGTCGGATCCGCTTTCGCTAGGTACTTCTGTTGCAGGACGGCCGCCCCGCCACATGCGATCTCTGCCTGTTGCAGTTGCGCGCCGATGAACGCAGTGAGCTGTGTCGTCCGCACCGGGTCATTCTCGTATGTCTGCCGGGGGAAGGAAGCAGTAACTAGTCAGTTGTGCGAACAATGACAATGGATGAAGTGAGTTCAAGGGACTATGACGTACAGCTTTTCGTCGGTCGTACTCTGCTGTCCCCTCCGTCTCGCGATAAAACGTATCCGGCACTTTGTCCCAGTACAGGAGAAGCGTAGAAGAAGATTCGCTGTTGACACTCATCTTAGTGATAAAATACGAGGCGACATGAGAGATACGTACTCGTCGGCGGCGACCGCAGCCTCCCGAATCTCCCCAAAGACGTCGAGCCACATATTACAAATCTCAGTCGGAAGACGGTCGAGCACTTCGTCTCTTCCCGTCGAAACCAGACTTGCGATGCCCATCGCTGCGAGCTTTCGATGTCTTGGCTCTGACATGTTGTCAAACTGAGATAGCCGTCGGCGTCACGTCATACATGAGTGAGACATCCCAGTCTATGAGAGGGATAACGTGAAGACGACGTACGCGTGTCCACCATTGATTGAGGATGGCCTCCCACAACTCGGATTCTTTGGTCTGTGTCGTTGAAGACGTCGCTGAGACGAGCTGGACGAACATGTTCTTGTCTGATACGGCGATGCGGGCGAGTATGTACACGTATTCCGTGAGTAGCTCCGTCGCAAGCTGCTCCAGCCATGATTAATCGGCGACGCACGAGATCTACTGTGCATGTCGCTTACCTTGTCTTCGTTCAGGCCCTTGACGATGTACGCAAAAAGACCAGAAACATGCAACGCCTCTCCCCATAAATTCGACGGGGCCAGCTGTATGGCAAACTGCAACGCGACTGCCATATCCTTCACATTGAGCGTGATCGCATTCGCCATGCCTTTCGCCAGCGCACGGAAGAAGTCCACCGCACAAAACTACGGTATGATCGCATCAAGTTCAACTTCTCCGTGCCGTTCACCAAAATACTAAAACCCTCCACTTACCTGAAGGAACCGTGGAGCATCCAAGAAGATATACGAATCAACGATGCCTACGATCTGGCCCAGAAGATCAAAGTTGTTGGCCAGTAGCTCTAGCGCCAGAGGAGCAAGCTCGAATAGCGTAGTGCCGCTGCTGGCATCGTCGAGCGTGACGGCGTTACAGAGGGCAGCCTGCCACATGATCAGAGCATCCTCGTCCAGTTGAGCTTGTGCCTGCGAATTGCAAAAAATTAGTAAGGGTAAGGATGGGGCAGATTCGGAATGGCAGTCGTTGCTTACGCCGGGCGTGAAGCTCTCCTTGACGAGAGGGACGACGAGAGGGTTCAGCGTGGATGCTCGTTCTTTGGCTGCCTGTAAGTGAGTTAGTCACCAATTCACATTCCGAAGGATAGCCACTCACTCCTAGCAACTTGGTCACTGTTTCGAGAAGGGACCCCTTCATCAGCCATTCCTCTCCAGCAGCGGTCCCTGGATATTGAAAATTCATATCTTGTAAGAGGTTACCACGTCCCAACTAAAGACAATGTCACACTCACATAGCCCAGGAAGCGGTTGCGCGACGCTAGCGATGAGCGGTATAATCTTTCCAAACCCCAACATTCGGATGAGGAGGTCCAAAAAATCAAAATAGAATACAAAAACTCACATGAGTGTCGGCCCGTTCAATTATAGTATTGAGACTAGCCAGAACCCGCCGCTTGCTCTCTGTCGTATCAGCCTCAGTCAACAGACGAATGAGCTCGCTGACAACTAGTGGCAAATACGGCAGGAATACTTCTATCTGGAAGCTCAGGGTCTTACATTGCTCAAATTAGCCAGTGCCAAATTTCAATAGCAACTCAATGTTCAGTACTCACATCAATGCATTCTTGCAAAGCCACAGCGGCCGTCAGTCGTACAACCGCATCGCTGCCCTCCCCCCTGTCCTGCAGCAGGTACGCAAGGACCTCCCACACCTTGGGGTTGTTCGGGGACGAACAGTCGCTGGATATCCACTTTCCGATTAACCATGCGATTCGCCGTTTTATGATCGGATAGCTAATGGAATGGATGAACACCGTCGGTCAGTGTCGTGTATATAAAGATGATTTGGCGCCTTACCTGGCATTCGTCTCTCTTGATTCAGGTACGAGCGATGTCTCCAGCCACTGCTCGAAGGGGATCTCTCCCTTGAGACGCGTCGCGCAGCGCCCGATGGCACAGTACATCGCTTCTTTCTGGAGGATGCCCGCTAGGTCTGTTGTTGGCCGTGCTGTTTATATAGAGGTGAGATGAGATGCGAAGGTACTAGAGCCGGAACTGGAACTGGAGATGGTTGGATACGTACTGACGATTTGCTCGAACGAGGCGCGTAGCAGCGGTACGACGTATTGTCGGTACTGCAGTGCTAGCGTCATGAGCACGCGTTCTGCGCACGGCTACAAAATGCACCATCGTCAGGCAACCCTACGATATACGTGATCATAGAAACTGAAACTCACGCGCAACTCGAACTCCCAAAGGTCATTATCCCTTTCTTCCATATTAACCCACTCCTCCGGATCCGTCATCCATCCTTCCAGATCGGCGGGGTCTAGGGGGATGAAGCGCGTCACAAGCAGTTTCACGGCGTCTTCTACGAACGACTGGGACAGGACTAAATATAATACAGAGACGGCAGGTTAGTGGCGTTGAAACGAGAATGTGGTGTGGACGACACTGACCTTGAGAGCTTTCGGTGCCGTCCTTTCTGACGGGCGCCCATTGTGCAAGGCTCTCTTTGAAGAGGACCATAGCCTGTACCAAAAAGCGAATGGGGAAGACGGCAGTAGGGGAGTCTATATAATCTCAAGTTAGATGAGATAATACCCCACAGGGAAAATAGTTGAATAACCTTCGATGTGCTCCGGCGGACTACTAGTAGCCTGCACGACCTTACTCCAATAATACAGAATGAGCTCCCCACACCCGGGGAGCGCGACGAACCGTTGGACGTCGAGCTGCTGCAGCCGGCGGAAGAATTTCCCAAACAGCCGCACGTGCCGCGTGAGGGTGCGTATCGACGACTCCGCAGGAGAGTTGGGAGGTGGGGGGCTGGAACGGAGGGCGGAGACGAGGTTGATGCGTAGTTCGACGATGGTGCGGAGTTGGGTGGACGAGTTCTGGAAGAGCTGGAGGATCTGCGTGGATTAAGTATAAGTGTCGTTAGTGGACACGTTGTGGATTCGGTGGGTATGGGCGTGGCTTACCCAGGGCTCGAGCTTTGCCATGGACAACTGGTCAGACGATTTGGTTCGCGGCCAGACCCACGTGGCGGTCTTGACCACGCACTTGAAAATGAGATGGGTGATCAAAAGGTCCTCTGCGACGGCTGGGTCGGCGGCTGTGGAGGGGTTGAGTCTCGTCAGGACGGCGGCGGCTATAGAGTAGTAGTTCTGGATGGCCATGTGCAGTTCTTCTGCGATCTATACGAACGTTGAGAGTTACTAATTATTCATGGGCAACGTATCTTACTCGAGCTTACCTTGGCCATGACTCTGATGCCGGTGAGCATTTTGATGTGGATGAACTCTTTCAGGATCGCGTTCATGGCTTCGAGGCCTCTTCGGAGTAATACGCCAGAATGCGAGGGGTTAGTTGAGCCCGAGCCGTACCTGGCATTCATCTCAGTTTCGATGATACCGAGAAGTTCTGGGAGGAGGGTGGGCCTATGTATAATAGGGTGAGTTATGTGCCCGGGTATCGATTTCGACGACCCATACCATGTCTGGGGAAATTCCTGACGTGCTATTTTGGCGAGTATGAGTTCGTTGCATTCGGCGATCTGGAGAGTAAGGAGTCTTGAGCAACACAAGTCGATATATTAGTTCAGCATACAAGACGCGAGTTAATACAACTACTGCTCGATGACCGACGATATTGAGGGCTGGGTCGTGTGAGCCCTGGGGAAATGCTACTTTCATCGCAGAGTGTAATGCAGGTAACGTCCTTCCAGCAACTCCGATGGGACGAATATATGTTGCAAGTCTGTACGGGGTACCAGCTTGAAAGAGACACTCACCACATCGTCCGGCTCGTTCAACAGCTCTATGCGTCTTCGCCTAATGTTTACTCTCTGCTCGTTCGTCAAGAGTCTGAGGGTCCTATTAGTCACACATTAGCCCAATCTCCACGATTACGCACTTTCTAGACTTCCAGTGACCTAAAGAAGAATTCTTGAGTTGTATGATGCTCTGTTGCCGCACTTGCAGCGGTAGACTCCGTTGACTGGCAATTTCAGAAAGCGCATCGAAGGTTCCTGCCATCTCGAGCAGCTGCTTGAGCCTGTCAGAAGATGCTTTGATCTGTGCGGGATCCTGAGATGTGGCCGCGACGATGACATTGTACACTTCTTCTGGAGATGCATTTTGAGGAGTCTGGCTTGTTAGATGTGGAGGTGGCATTAGTTCTTGTTAAGGTAGGATTTCTATACTTTTTATGCGCAGGTTTCGATACTTGGATTCTGGTAAGAGATGGATATGGATTAACACGAGGCGTCGCAGGAAGTAGTTGTCTAGGGTAGTCGCAGTAGCAAACGCGCCCATTCAAATTCGAATATTCGAATTCAGACTTCTGTCACGCGACAACGCGTCAGGTCACACCGCTGTCACGCGTCCCAGCGTGTGCTTAATGTCACGCTCTGTTTTAGTGAAGAAGTTGGTTCTGGATGTGGTGGGTGGCCAACGCCCCTAAACTCCTACGCTTGGCGTCCCCCGCGAGGAAAACATATATTTATGCAAGATTCTTGTTTCCCTCTGTATTATTTCTTGTAAATTCGCGACTATTATCGACAAACACCATGTCCCGCTTCGCACGACCTGCCGAGGACGAAATCATCGAAGACTCGGAGCCAGAGAGGGAGGAAGAGAGGATCCGCCGGAAGACAAAGAGGAAGATATCGGGTGGAAGGACAGGCATATCTCAGAAGGATGTGCTTCCTCGGAAACGGATACCATGTCACGAAGTCATAGTAATTTCAGGTAAGGGGCTTCACAATTGACGCAGCTGTATCAACACTGACTGGTACTGAATAGACGAGAGCGACGTTATTCTGGATGGCCTTGGGCAGTTAAACGATTTAAAAGGGCAGCTTGGGACGGCAGACTCTGTGTTGGAACAGGATGAGCCGTTTTCCTGGGATTTGCCTGAGGGTACGTTACCACTGTCAATCTCTATGCACTGTACTCATACGCCAAAAAGACACCTTACCCCCTCCGATACTGAAAGCCCAATCTACCGATGCCCCAGCGAAATCAAGAGATCCGTCCTCTGTCACCGTGCGTTCGACCTCAGCCTCGCCCGAGCGTGAAGAATCACCAGAGAAGCCGAGGAAACTCCCCAACTTTGCGCAATACGCCTACACAGGCTCCCGAGCCTCGTCCCTCTCCATCGTCTCCCGCCCCTCTGTGCCCAGAGGCCCCTCCGTCCTCTCCCTCTCACGCGACACCCCCGAAGTCACCAACCCACCACCCCCTCCCAAACCCAAGACCAAAGCCAAAGCCAGCCACCGTTTCACCGCCTTCAAAGACAGCGAACTAGCTCCCCTCCGGAAATGCGTCTCCTGCGAGTTATCGTGGACGCTCCGCAAGACCGTAGCGCAGAAGATGAAGCACATACAGACATGCGCGAAGAAGAACAAGCTCGAGGATGACACCGTCACTGCGCTCATCCGTGCTGAACTCGCACAGACGCTCGAAGTGAAAGCGCAAGGTGGCTCTAGCTCAAAGGCACCTGCTGCAGAGGTTGCAGTGACGCTGTTGGAGAACGTAGTACAAGACGGACCGAAGAAGAAAGGCCGCAGGCCGAAAGTCGTCGAAAGCGTCAAGCAGCTGGCTGATACGCGCGAGAGTATACTCGAGAGAGCTCGTTTGCTGTTGCAATCGCAACCTTCATCATCTACACAAGCCATCGCTGGTCCCTCCACGGCAAAAGCACCGCCCTCTGTTTCCAGCCTTCCTCCTGCGACTCAGGCCTTCGGCGAGAGCGCGTTAGCCCAGAAATACCTGTCCAAGGCGTTTCCGGATCCGACGCAGCCTCCTGCTCGCGTTCCGAGCCCTCCAAGGACGCAAGCCTTCGGAGAAAGCAACCTCGCCAAACAGTTCCACGTTCAAGCGTCTTACTCCTACCCCGATCACGATTCCTCACCAATGTACATCCCCAGTCCGCTCGCACAACGCAATCAAGGATCCGATCCTCCAGTGCTGCTCTCTCCTACTCCCACTCCAACGAGGAGGAGGCTTGACCTCTCCGACGACGATCGTGAGCTCGTGTTAGACCTTACACGGGCGGATAACCCCGTAAGTGATCCCTGCTATCCCGAAGTGGCGTTATGATGTATACTCATGCAGATAGGTTTCTGTGCTCTCTCATCCCGACAGCGTAAACGAAGCGGGTCCTTCTCGTCTCCCACTAGCGAGAGTATCTCCAGGAAACGGATCCCAGGACTCGGACGCTTTCCCCCAGTTAGTAGTGGCGCCGGAGACGTATTCTCCTCGGACTGTTGACTCGAACGATGATGATGGCGGTGGTATCCTGCATTTCGAGCCCGACCTCGAGCGGTACGACTCCGCGTCGGGCTCAGACTATTCTGAGGACGAGGGTGCCATTTTGCATTACGAGCCGGACGATTTCTATGCTCAGGGAGATATTCACGGGCATCCCTCTGATTCTTCGTCGTCGGGGTCTCTTTCTTCGCTCGGTATACCGCGTCCTAGAGTGAGACGGTCGTCAAGTCCTTTAATTCGGGATGATATGGCTGTTAAAACCAAAGGGAAAGGGAAGGGGACGACAAAGAAAGTTGTTGCTGCCAAGAAGAAACGTCGAGGGTCGTCGTTGGCTTCTGGCTCTGGGTCGGAGGCCGACGTCCCATCAAGATTACCACCACCATCGCCTGCGATACCATCTCCGACGAAGAAAGTAAAGGGTACTACCACTAGGAAACCGAGGTCGAAGAAGAGTGCTACTGGCGACGTCGATGTCGATGGCCCCACCGAGACTACTAGCAAGACGAAAAGTAAAGGGAAAAACAAAGCTATACAACTGACAGACGACGAATTATTCGCTAAATTAAGAGTGTCTATTTTACAAGATACGGAACTTTATCTTCGGGTTTTACGTTACGAGGTTCGTCTTTGCCTTCCCTCTTCCTTCTTGCCTTTCCCTCCTCGTTCAGTCAATTCAAAAAATAAGCTGATGTGATTATATATTCTAGCCGGTCCATTTCGACGTCTTCCTCAAGCTTGCCGGGGACACTGGCGTGTCGGGCAGGGGGCTGAAACTCCGGGTTCGCGCGTTCCTCGACAAACAGGTGTGTATCTGATCCTACGTCGTGCGCTCTCCCTCGCTCAGCCCCAACCTTGCTGATTGAAATCCGTAGGCCATACATTTTTACGGCCTCGACGTTTCCCGGAGTCGTACCAAGAAACGCCGCGCGTGACGTTCCTTCATCCCCATCTCTTGCTCTCTACATATCTTATCGTATTGTATGTACATTCACTGCACTATTGCGTGTTTATTCGTCTGGATTATATGCCTCCGTCCTCCCCCTCCCTCTCTCCCTCTCTCTACGCCTACTAAGTATGCTCTAATAACTTAGAACCTGTTGAGTGTCGATCCAATCTGCGATCGAATCGAACCGAACACAAGCTGGACCGATAAGATTATCGATCAACAGTACTAGTGCGTCCAAGTTGAACTTCTCCGAGCCGAACCGTTGCCGCGGCGCACATTACTTGAATCTACTACTTTGCCTTGCTTGAGCAGCGCAATCTCAGAAGTATACGCATCACATAACGAGTGTAACGGTATCGCAGACTCGCTGAGGTTCGGAGCAGCCTCATCATCGGATCAGAGTCATCTGAGATCTTAGATCTCAGATTCCACAAGAATGGGCGTCTGAGGTTCAAGTCGGTTGAGGATTAAACAGAGCACCCTCTCACTCAGGCTGGCAAGTCCCTCTGACGGTTGACCGCCGTATAGATTCCTGGAGCACACTCTTCGAATCTTGTGCGTATTAATTATATACTACTCTGGGTACGATTGTTCACTCGCTAATCATATTTAACTAGCTAGTAGCTCACATTCTGTCTTGACAAGTCCCTGTGCAATTCCTGAGGTATACGCCCATCAGGCTTGGGCACCACAGTCCACAGCACGTCGGTACATACGCATAATCCAAGGCTCATGAACCTCATATTTCTCTATGGGCTTTAAGTCACTAAAAATAATATTCATCTAGGGCCCGGGGTTCTTTCTCTTTAGCAGCTTCAATACAAACCGAGACGAGCATGCTTCCTCCATCTGGCCTGTTCTACATTTTTCGTTTGCCTCTTTTTACATCGTCTGCTGAGTCTACAGCTCTGTCATTCAGCCAACTCCCAGCAACTGAACTTCTAGTTCTACTCTCTTTCGTCTTCCTGCTCAATGTGGTAAGGCTCGTTGCCGACTACGTTTTACACGCAGGCATTATTGCGGAAATTATTCTTGGATCAGTGTATGGTACCCCTTTGGCAGCTATCCTACCAGAAGCATGGGAGACTACCTTTACTGCTCTAGGCTACTTGGGCTTGATTGGTCTTGTTTTCGAAGGTAAGAGTGTCTGCTGAGCATGACGATACTACTTCCATCACACTCATCGCTACAATCGACGTTCACCAATAGGAGGCCTATCTACCGACCTCTCTGCATTACTGGCAAACCTACCACTCTCCATATCATGTGCAACTCTTGGTGTAGCGCTTCCCATTGCGTTCTCGTTTGCATTGCTACAAGCTGGCTTCGGATGTCGACCGCTAGAGGCGTTTGCAGCGGGTTCTGCTCTTGCGTCGACGAGCTTGGGAACAACCCTGATGGCTCTGAACAGTGTATCGCCCAAGGAGGGACAACAACAACAGGGCATATCTCAAACCAGTCAGTTTCTCATTTTCACCAACGGTGCACTTCTTAACATATAGGATATCCAGATGCGGGTGGTAACGCAACTGACTCACAAAAGAAGGAACAGAATGAAGTTGGTAAGGTGTGATCTTGTTACACATTCCAAGCTAAATTCATACACTCTCTCAAAAGTCATCTCATCCCCCGTGCGGTCGCTACAACGAAGCCGCATTGGAACGGTTCTAATCAGCGCAGCAGTCATCGACGATGTAATCGGGCTCGTCCTCGCATCACTGGTTCCAGTACTGTCTACAACCGCGAAGCCAAACAAACAAAAGAGCCACTCTGCACTACCCTGGACAATCATACGCCCAATCCTTAGTTCGGTGCTTATGGCCCTTGTGACAGCTGTCACCGCCCGTTTGGTCCTAAGACCCGCATTCTGGTTTCGCGATATTGGAGAACGGTGGTGTGCACCTGCCAGGCCTGGAAAGCCATGGGGATTCAAGCGCAGATCTCTGAGTAACCCTCGTAAGACTACTCGTCACAAATTTGGTACTCGAGGTCATGCAGATGCCGTTCAGCTTACATTCGCGGTGCTTTCAATAAGCGCATTCTCGGCAATCGCGTTTTGTATGTACTCCATTGTTCCTAAGTCGCTCTTGCGCATTGATTTAGTTTATAACTGCTGACGGACGTGAAGATACAGGAAGCAGTGTTCTCTATGGAGCGTACCTCGCCGGATTGACTCTGACGTATATTGCCCAACCTCCCGAAGGCTCGTCTGATGACACGAAACAGTCACGGACAAATGCACTCTCCTTCGAGAAGATGTACTCCCGTACCGTCATGCCGTTACAAAATCACTTACTCGCCCCACTCTTTTTCGCGAGTATTGGTTTCTCCATTGTAAGACAATCTATACCACTCGTTACAAAATCCCCCTTCATGACTATTCTTCTCTACATATAGCCATTTCGAGCGCTGTGGAGGCCAGCGATCCTGTGGCGAGGTATCATTTACTCTATCCTGATGTGCATCGCTAAGCTGGCGACTGGTCTTCCCGTTCTTTGTTGGTCTCTGTGGAGTACTTCCCGCCGGATACGAATTGCCAGAGAAAATCGCAGTCCAGCCCAACTACCATCTGTACCAGACCCATGCCTTTCCACAGGCTCTGCAAGTGCGACAACGCATGACGTCGTCGAGATGACAATACGCTCAGATATTACACTAACAAGAGATCGAGGTGCCACGATGCATGATTCCAGAGGCGCATCTTCGTCCTCTTCACCATCACTCCTCTCACACCTTGCCCCAGCCTTGTTCCTAGGCATCGCGATGGTTGCCCGAGGCGAGATAGGTTTGCTTGTTGTACAGATCGCTCACGACCCACAGTCGAGTCTACTCGACGACGACACATACCTCATCGCTGTATGGTCTATCTTGTTGTGTACGTTGGTCGGTCCTATCGGCGTTGGCATCGTTGTGAGGCGGTGGGGTAAATGGTTGCAGAGAGGTGTTTGGGGTGACTAAACGAATTTTATTGACGCTAGTGTGTAGTTACATTCTTCCTGGTCGTGGAGGGCTGAACAGAGACTATTTCACAAAATACGGGACTTTATCTTCGGGTTTCGCGTTACGAAGTCCGCCTTTGTCCTTCCCTCCTCCCTTTTCTTTCCTTACCCAGTAGAAGTGAGCTGACGTCGACTGCATATCGATCAGCCTATCCATTTCGATGTCGTCCTCAAGCTCGCAGGGGACACTGGCGTGTTGCACAGGGGGTTGAAACTTCGGGTTCGCGTGTTCCTGGACAAAGAGGTATGTGCCCTCTCGCGTGCTACCTAGGTATGATTCGTACGTTCGCTGCTCGAAGCTTTGGAATATGCAGGCCATAAATTTACACGGTCTCGACGTCTCCCGGAGTCGTACCAAGTAACGCCGCGCGTAATATCCACAACCCAAACTCCTGGCTCTTATCCTATGTACATCGCATTCAGCAGTGCTATCGCACATTTATCTACGGCTCTCCCCTCATTCCTCCTTGTGTCTCTACGTCGATCTAACGTGTGTCTAATAAATCCCTGTTGAAGGATGATTACTACTAGTGTATATACGAAATGGACCATGTCCATCTGTCTGTCTGTCTCTTACTGTAATCTATGATGAGATAGATATAATGACCCTTGGAGTGTTGAACGTCTGATACCTCATACTCCCGCAAAAAAGAAAATTTTAGGAATCCGTGCACGATAACGACTCCACCCCGACTTATAGTGCGACGTCCGAAAGGCCAGCGACTTCGATGACCCCTCCCACGAGATGCAGACTCCCTGCGACGAGCACATCTACGGGCGGCCCTTGTTCGCGAACGATGTTGATGGCGTGTTCGATGGAGGGGAGGACGTGGATGTGGTCTTCTGGGCATGTGGGGACGATTCCGCGCCATGCATTTGCGAGTTCGTGCTGGGTCTTGAGTTGCGTGAGCTCGGCGTCTGAGAGCGACTTGCTCGCCAGGTCTGGACAAGATAAAATAGAGGAGTATGAGTGGACAAAACATAACTAGCAAGACGGAAGAGACATTGAGGGAAGAAGGGAGGAAGGTAGTGTACGTACCACCTTTGAAGTTTCCGCTCGCATACGTGACGTTGGCGCAGAAGATGACTCTGTCGAAGAACTGCTGGGGAGCTTCGTCTCGATTGTGTAGGCGGAGCTGGAGAGCGAGTCGTTCGAACATGGCTCCAAGGAACGACGTTCCGGATCGTCCGCTCGTGCAGTTGAAGATGAGCACTCTCAAGGGACGTGATCTGCGCGAGAGGACATCCCGAGAGTTTAATATGACCATGCAGTATGAGATCAGTGACAGTACGTACGAAGCATCTGTGCGTAGTGCCGTAGAAGGGTCAACGAACCACTCCACGCAACAATCCAAACTCTCCAGTGTATGCGCCCCGTCCAAAAACCACGTCTGCTCCGGATGTTTGGGATCCACGACAGTTTGACACCGGCCGGGCCACTTGGCGTTCTTCAACGCCTGCACATACGCCGGCGACAAAAATTCCACCTCGGGCTCAATCTGTGCTTGCTCTTTGAGGAACCGTCGCGCCAAGTGTACCGCGAGGTTGGCGTTCTGGTATTGATGTTGGCCTGGTAGACCGAGTTTGAGGTCTTTGATGCCTGGTACTTCTGGGACGACGACGAATTGTGAGGCGTGCAGTTCAGCAGCGCGTTGGCGGAGGACTTCGAGGCCTTCGGCGGGTTGGGGGACGGTAAATGCGGGCACCCCAGGCTATTATAAGCATCAGAGTTATGCCACCAAGAAAAATGTAGGCTGATGCGTACTTTATAAATCCCTCCCTTCTGCCATGCGATCAGGTCAAGAGTCTTTCCCAATATGCCGACATGGTCGATACCGAGCGCAGTAACTCCAGTCACGACAGGCTTGGGTACGATATTTGTGCTGTCGTACGTTCCACCAACACCTACTTCTAGAATCGTAGCGTCTACCTGGAAGGGCACGATCAGTAGATGAAGATACGCAGGGTTGAGCACGCATACCTTTAGAGTTAGAAACGCATGCCATGCTACTAGAGTCAAGAATCGGAAGTATGCTGGTTTGGACAAGGTCTCCGGATTAGCTCTCTGCGGGTATTATTCCATGATTGTCCTGCACATATATAATGGGGCGACGTACCGTGTCGTTTGCCTCGAGTTTATCCCAAACCTCGAAGAAGAATCTAGCAAAGTCTTCCTCGGATATCGGTGCGCCGTTGATTCTGATCCGTTCTCGCACAGCAACAAGATGGGGGGACGTGTATAGGCCTGTTTGACATTGAGTCTGGGTATCTCACCGAGTAATGATTACACTTACCGACTTTCCACTCTGGTCGCACCTCCTTTAGAATCGAGTTCACAAAAGCACAGGTCGAACCTTTCCCCTTGGTGCCTGTTACATGTATGACATTAAGTCTATTCAAATCGTCAGGCTACGATGCATCAGACTACGTCAATGTTGAATCTATGCAATGCACGCACCTTGTAGCCTATCCTGCCCAAGTACTCGAGCATTTCTGGGATTGCAGACGTGCTAAGCCTGCCGCCAGTTGCTTTGGCAGCCTCAATAGTGGCTGCATTGCTCTGCAGAGAGTTGAGATGCTCGACGGCATCGCTGTAGGTCCTTGTGGACATGGCTCTCGCTGCGAGACGTGGGTGGAGTGGGTGCAAGGGGCGCAGGCGGAGACGACTGAAGGAGGCAGATAAGCGGAAGAAGACAGACATGTTTATTTCAGCTGTGCATTGCTTTAATATCGATGGGTAAATCAAGTGAGACTATGCCCAAATCGTTCTGCAATTTTTCCCTGGCAAAGCGCGAAAGACAGTCAGAGCACACAATCCGCTCACACCGAGTGAGAGTCTACCCTGACAGACGCCCGCTGCTTGCTCCCCTCCTCATCGTTGCTCACAGTCTCGACGCTATCGTCGCCGCTGTCTAGCACACAATGCTGCGCAACGTGTCGCCGTCTCTATGGCAGCAACCAATTCCTCTCCGTATCGCTGGCCCGTCGACATTCTCGAGTCATGTTTCGACCTCCACACAGGCTGGACCTTCTTCAGTCAAGTCCTCATCTCCTCCAACTGCCAATGCCAAGAAGACGCAATCCGGATGGCGGACATTAATCGATGGACGTGTAACAAGAGAACACTCCAATCCCACAGCTCGCGACAATCGTCAGCACAATAAACCACGGACTAGTACTGTGACGCGCTACACCGGTGACAGGCCTCCATCCGGGTATGGTGCTGGACGTGCCAAAGGCAGTACACTTACCACCAAACCATTGCTACGTCCTTATGTTCTGCTGAAGAGGTTACAATTGCTATGCAAGGAGGGCAAGTATGACGAGGCGGTGTCGGCCTTGCAGAAAGCTCCGCTGGATGCGCAAAATGTCGTGGTGTGGAACGGTCTCATCGCAGAGGTCACGCGGGCTCGAAAGTATCAACTTGGGTATCGACTCTATATCGATGTAAGTGTCCATAATCTATTGCATGCCATATCATTCTCATTGCAAAGTAGATGAAGCGACGTGGTCATAAGCCTACCGGCTATACGTATTCCAATCTTCTCAAGGGATACCGCGACGTAGAAAATTGGGAGCCGCTCACAAAGCAGCTTGAGAACGTGCACAGCCTCTTTCGTGAATGGCAAGAGCATATGCAGGCTCTGAAGGAGTCCGACCCGGAACATCCAGATATAACATCTACCGCGGCCTCAGCCCCTCTCAATATGTACATCAGTATCCTCGGCACAGCCAAGTTGTACCAAAAGATGCTGGATGTCTTTAATGATGCGTACGACAACGGGCCTATACACCCCAACGCTATAACTTACAGTCACGTACTGTCGAAGTTGTCCGAGCGAACGACTCTTTCCGTCAAAGAAAAGACGGCACCAGTTCTTCTCCAGAACGCCGCCGACGCGAGATATATATGGAAGCAGCTATCGAAGGACGAGGAGAAAGGGTTAGTCACACCTGACGCGACCTGCATCCACAATGTCCTCAGGTTACTTGCCCGTGGACGTGCCTCAGATCATCTCATCGCCTTCGACATCATCCGAAACTATACCGGGCTCGCTAAACCAGGCGAAACTCCTCTCAAGCCCCGCGTAGAGTTGTCCGCCCCTCTTTTCTCTCAGGTGCTCTTAGTAGCTCTAGGCGCTGCAAAGCCGAAGCTATGCATCCACTACGTTCAGCAGGTGATGGATAAACCTATAAAAGAAGGTGACCACACCATCCTCGATACTCAACACATGCAGCTGGCCATTTCGGCCTTCGTCAGTATCGCATCCTTCGGTACTCTTGGCGAATCTCAACGTGTGTTGCACATGCTCGAGTGGTGCCTTCGCCAAGGCATCGAGAATCCGGCGTATGGACGTCGCATACGACCTGACACTGGAGTCTACCGGTCAGCCTTTAACTGCTTCTGGAAGGGCACGGACTGGACATCCATGATGCGCGCCTTCGAGCTCATGACCGGGTACGATGCGAAAGACTTCAGTGACAACGGAAGTCCTGCCTCCTCTCCCCAGAAATCTTCTAGGTCCTCTGACAAGTCGCTGGTTCCAGACTGTGAGATGTTCTCGGCGATGGCGAGGACTGCGATGGACACGCACGATCAGGCGATCATGCGCCAGTGCCTCCGCATATTCGACCGTTTCAAGGTTGGGAGGTTGATTGAGAAGGGGGCTGCCGCTGAGAGGAAGGAGAACTGGGGTCTGGACAAGCTTTCGGTTCGGGCGAGGAAGAATGCCTTTTACGAGGTGAAACTCGCTGAGGTCACGACCAACCTGGTGTATGCCGCTCTAAGAAAGCCGTCTGATTCGAAGGCGGAGAGCGATGAAAAGCATTATGTTCCAAAGGACGATGAACGAACGCGATGGATCGAACTCAGGGAGAAAGCCCAGGCAGCGACCAAGTCGTATCGCGAGTCGCCTAAGTACGACCAACGATACGTCCCGCGGACGGAAGACAAGTTGTTAGGTAGCGAGAGGGGGCTGTTTTCCATGGACAAGGTGGTGGAAAGGAAGCTGGACGATCGGTATATGGAATCTGTATGATATGTTTTGGGTGTAGTCGATATAATATAGTACATAGCCCTAATTTTCGTATTAACCAACCTCACTTTACGCGCTATGACGGTATGTTGCCTGTCTTCTTCGCGACGGAGTTGTATACAACGAGCTCGTCAAATGACACGAGTGACCCGCCGAAAATGTCAAGTGCGCTGGGGCAATGCGAACATGAGCGAGAGACGTAGCTTATGCTCATAATGACGCACCTGCCGAAAGTCAGGTCAACTTTCCCTCCTGAAAGATCGTCCACGAGTTGTAGGTCGGTCACAGCTGTGTTTCGGCAAGTCAGTAACCCAAGAAGAGCGAATGAAGTGTGAGTCCAAGAGTGCATACATTTCGCACCACCGGCATACGTCGTGGGGATAGTGACCCATTCTCCGAGTTCTATTGAATTCGACGGTAAGCTGGGAACGTACGAAGCACGGGATAACTTGAAACCACTCACTTCGTACTAGGTCCTCGTCGATGCCCTTGCATAGACCTTCGACGTCCGCGGCGTGTATGAGAAATTCGTTACAGTATTTTGAGAGCAAATCGAGAGACTCTATAGTGATGGGATATCAGAGGGAAGAGATGCACTAGAATCAAAGTTGTTTCTCACCCTTGCAGACCTCCATCTCCGTGATTCGCTGCCATTTGTCCATGGCCACAAACCATTTATCTCCTTTTCTTCGACAGCTGCGTTTGACGTCCATAATTTAGCATCTCTCGATGAATTCTGTGGAGAAAATGACAGAGATTTACCTTACGTCGACAACGAGCTTATCTCTGCCGACTCGAGAAGATATTTTCTCTAGTCTTTCAAGGGAGAACTTCGCATCTGGGAATAGATACGATGTCACGATGACCTAACAAAGCCTTCATGAGCATCTATTCGACGGCGTTCACTTGAAAGCAAAACAGAGATCGTACTTTACTCGCACCGTACTCGATCCACTCCACACAATTCTCGTCATTAATTCCTCCTCCGACTTGAAGCCCACCTGCACAGAATTATCAGCACTTCTGTTACTTTGCTGATCCGTGTAACTCTAGTTGACACCTGGCCAAGCCGCCAACGCCTCCTTCGCCGCTTCGACGTTTCCCTTTCCGAGCATGATAACATGTCCGCCTGTCAATTCGTTGTCCCTGTACAGCTCCGCATAGTACTTCGGTGGCTTTGTGGCCACAAAGTTGGTTTTGAGGTCTTCGTTCGCTCCGTCAGATAGCGTCCCACCGACGATCTGTTTGACTTGACCGTCATGTAGATCGATGCAAGGCCTGAACAGTGTCCTGTGTGTCATGTTGTAAATTTCGTTTCTCCTGGAAGAAGGTGATTAGAGGTCTGTGGACGTCTTGACCCTCGGGCTTCAAGCAGTCCAGATTCAAGCAGGAGATAAACTCAAAAATGAAATTGCCTTTCGCGGTAATCTGCACTCCACTAACTCCTGCGATCGAGTCAGCACCATAACTCGACTGATGACAAAAAGTTGATTCATCCAGGCCACTGTATGTCGCTGAAAAGTGCTATGTTACATTGATTTATATACACCGTCCATAACGAAGTAGATCACATCGTAACAGATCTTTCCGAGTCATCCAAAATGCACGATCATTGAGCCAGTTTCACTCAGTACTTCATCGACCCTTCCACGATCCTCGTCAACAGTTCCGTGCCATCTTCACCCGGGACATCTCCAATGCCCGGGGCAAGATCTAGCACACGCCTCTGCGGTAACGTTCCTTTCACGATCTTGGGTATATCAGCCTTCGTGTACCCAATCGCCTCCAGTCCTCTCGGGACATCGATACTGTCCAAGAAGCTCGCGATCGCCTCGTACAAATGTGCACCAATATCAACATCAGGGATGGCGAGGATAGACGGGTCGTGCTCTGACGTTCGGCGGAAAATGGCTAGAGCCTCGCGGTGCCGATCGGGTGCGGAGGGCGCTGTAAACTGGAATACGGCTGGTCCGGTGATGGCGACGCTGACACCGTGAGGTACGATGGGATGGTCAACCTGATACCCAGGATGCTTCCACTTGGGGCCGGTCTTATTATATCCGGAGATCTGAGAAAGGAAGGGTTAGGGAAAATATGATAACTATGAGCTACAAAAAGGTGTACGTACGGGGTAACTTATTCCGTGGCAGAGATGAACACCGGCATTGCCAAAGCCGATGCCAGCAAAGGATGCCGCGAGGCTGGGAACACGACTGAATAATGACATCGAGGTGCGTAAGAAGTATGCCACTCACAGCATCTTTTGCAAGGCTTCGTGATCATCCTGATTCTTGGCGACTCGCGGCAGATATTCGACTGTGGTCCTTAATGCCCACATGGAAAAGATGTCGGCAACAGGGTTGCTTCCCTGATATGCAGGACGCAGAATAGGATTTGAAGGACGTGGCGTACGCTCGGTATAGCTGGATGCCATATATGAGTCATGGCATTATAAACTTTTGAAGGCGCACGTACGGAATAGCGGTGTAACTTTCCAAACTATGGAACAAGACGTCCAGCCCAGCACTAATATGGATCTCTGTCAAAGGACGTTAGGTGGATGAAGCAGTTATTAATCATTGTAAAGACATACCTCGGGAGCATGAACGTGTGTTAAGCGTGTCAACTATGCCCAGCATTGGCTTCATGGCACGATTAGCGATGCCGGTCTTGAAGTTCTGAGAAGTAATGTCGACGACGGCGGTTCCAGTCGTTTCCGAGCCGGTTCCTGCTGTTGTTGGCACTGAACGAAGATGCGTCAGACGATTGACATTCTGCATAGTAAGTTGCTCCTACCGGCAATCAAAGGCCTCAGCTTTTCAGAAATGGGAAGACCTTTGCCAACGGGTGCATTGATGAAGTCGAAGAGGTCTGCGTCCTTGTAGACCGTAAATCTGATGTGACGTCAGTTCGACCGCCGTTGAGCTGAGTAATGGAAGACGCACAGGTTGGCAGCTTTTGCTGTATCAATCACGCTTCCACCTCCGACTCTACAAGTGGAAGTCAGTGGAGCCAATAAGTGTCAGCAGGACAACTCCTTACGCAAGGAAATGGCTGCAATCGTGTTCGCGCGCCCAAGCGATAGCGTCCCGCCAACTCGCTTCCGTCGGTTCAGCAACAACACGATCATACACCACGAATGGTAGGTCTTGTTGTGCTTCAAGAGATGAGATGGCCTATAGTCGGCAGTTTAGGATGCTTTTGGTCATGAGCAGAACAATAAGCTTACCATCTTCATTGGTGGCAAGTTCTTGATGTTGGGATCAGTGAACACACCAACCTACAGAAGGAGACGTGAGACTATGTATTCTGCACATGAGCGTATATACCATACCTTTCGTGCTTTCATGTTCTTGAAATCCATGCCGACTTCACGCGTGACGCCTTCACCGAACCTGAGGTTGGACGCGGCCACCTATAATTGAGCATGAGCTTCAATCGCCGAACACAGAGCTGCTACCGAACGTACCTCAAAAGCATACTCCTTCTCTACCGGCAGTGCATCCACAGGCGTTGCGTACTTTCTCATCTGGTATAGAGCCCCCTGGAGAGCATTGTGAGTACCACCTGTGCGACAACCGTGACACGGGCACGCCGAGTGCTGCACAGCGTTGATAAGGCGGCGAATAGCGTTACGAGACGACGTCGCAGACATGATGAGTGCTGTCGACGATGTGCTGCCGACGATGAGCTGGGGGACAGGAGGTCTCTTATAACCCTGGGATGGAAGCGAGGCGGAATGCGGGGGTGTGGAGGATCACGAGAGCGTTTCCAATTCAATTCACGTGGGCGTGTTCCCTCGCGGGTCGGCCGACGCTAAAGCAGGAACTCGAATTGCGAACAGCGAGCATACCGAAGATAACGATGAGCGACGCATAAAATAGCGCAAAAGAGCAGAAATGCAAGGCGTCGAGTTCGTTGCAGACAGGACTGTCGGTGACTGTGGTGGTCGAATAGCAAGAGGCAAATTGTTATGGCCAATCCCCTTGGCCTTTGGATCTGAGATATGGATCGCCCTGCATGTGCTCTCGAGATCAATGCCTCGGTGGTCGAGATCACTCAGCTGGTCGTGTTCGACCGCATCAAACGTTCTCAACACCCCCTGCCATCTTTCGCGACTGCGGATGCCAACGACCGGACGTCCGCGACAACGCCCAACCCTCCAGCGACTGTTGTAGGTCGGTCCTTTTACCCCCTTGTGCTGCGTATAGAATTATGCGGGTCCGGATGAACGTGAGACAAAAGCCCAGTAACAACAGATAAGCCCCAGTTTGTATGGTCGATAGACTGGGATCAGTCGACTTTCTTAGTAGAGCCTGTCGAAGCGAAACACGATCAATTCTGGGCTGATCGACCTGGTCAACAGCACAAGGCAGCGACCACGGTCCTTGCATAGGCCTGCCACCTAGCACCCCCTCCCACTGCGCATCTTGCACAGTGCCCACGGTCTTTCCTCCCTGCTGTCTCTCGCCAGGACACCCGTCGCTTACTGCTCACACTCGCTGTCTCACATTCTTTACTATTTGGCCCTGGCTTCGTATCTGGAAACCTCACAATGAAGACCTTTGCAGGCTCACTGTCCCTCGCTTTTCTCCTCTGTACGACCCTCTCGGACGCTCGCAAGTTCCCTATAAGACGTGTCAAGTCGACCAACAGTGATGTAGGGTTTGGAAAGAGGAGTGGGAGTACGACGTTTGGCCATTCGTCGGTATCCCGTCCCGCGGTTTTTGCGGCGTCGTCAAGTGCAAACGATTCAGAAATATCCATGGCGTGAGTGATAGCACTCTTCACCATTCCAGCTGCTGATCACACCTCGCCTTTCACATGTAGTGACACTCACGATATCCTGTACATGACAAATGTGAGTGAGGCTCATTAACGCTGTTGACGGTGGCACCCGGCGCTCTTCCGCACATGTAACCAACCTCGACACTGCGATATAAATACGTATCGCAGAGTACGGGTGCAGACCCCGCGAGGTTCAGGGTTGTCCATATTACCCGCATTAATCATTCGCGCATTTCAAACATTACTCTGACCACTGGTCGCACGGAACACACGAGCTAATCACGTTTGTTCGCCAAGATTACCATAGGTGGCAATGGTGAGCAGGAAATTGAGGATCGACAATATGACAGCGGACTGATGACGGCATGCTCTTTTGTCTAGACTATCCTCTGCAACTCGATACTGGTTCATCAGACCTGTGGGTGAAGGGTTCATCTTCACCGTTACCTAATGTCCAATCATCTGTAAGTAAACGATACCTCGATGCATATGTCACAAATCTGAATACCGGTGGATGTGCTATTCCTTAGTCGATAACTTGGAATCTGACGGTGAGAGTATTGAGACTTTTGCTTGTGTGTTTGATTATTCATTACCGGGACCTTAGTACGGAATTGGGTGGGCATCTGGTAGCGTTGCCTACGCACCGGTTGAGTTTGCAGGGTAAGTTTTCGTAATTCGTCTGCCCATAGCCAGCTGAGCACAGATCTCTTCTTAGCATACACATATCGTCCCAGGCATTCCTCGACGTATCCGCCGCATCGAACCCTGCTCTCCAGTATGGCGCCCAAGGAATTATCGGCCTTGGTTTTACATCGCTATCGACAGTTGACGCTCTTGTGAACCATACTGGCTCGGACAAGGGACGCAGTCTTCTCTACAACCTCTTCAACGACAACAAAGACGAGCCGAACTTCATCACCTTCTCGCTACAACGAACATCTGACCCGAACGATGATACCGAGGGAACGTTCTCCATCGGTGCGTTAAAGCCGTGTCTATTTCCTTTAGTTGCTGACAGGACGCTTAGGTGAAGTCGTTGAGGAGTACTCCTCCGTTCTGAACAACGACCCTATCCCCACGTTTCCAGAAGCATACCCGACTCGGTGGAACGTCCTCCTTGAGGCCCTGATAGTGGGACAAAACACCGTGGCAGTGACCAGTGTGGTTGATGGAGCACCTTCAGGCAAGGCCGTTGTTTTGCTCGACAGCGGTACCTCCTACACGTGCGTTTCACTACCTCCATCCTTCCCTCAAAAGCTCATACCCGTGCAGCTATGCGCCCCCAGAAATATGCACAGCAATCTACGGCTCCGTTCCGAATGCGACATTTGATACAAGCGCCGGCCAGTGGAAGGTGCCTTGCGATCAAGAGATCAACATTGCTTTGCAATTTGGGTAAGCAACACTGATATTTTGCGCAACCATTGAGACTCAAAAAAATTGGGATGTAGTGGGAAAGCATATGCCATCCATCCCCTCGACGTTAGCCCCCAAAGTCTCTCCAACTCTTCGGAATGCATTGGAACGTTCATCCCACAATCCGTCGCAGTTGGTGCGGGCGAGTTGTAAGCATGATCATCTTGTTCCTCCCGAGCCTAACGTTGGCCCGACTGACCACATGCTTCATACTTGTTTTCCAGCGACTGGCTGATTGGTGACAACGTCCTTCGGTCAATCTACTCGGTCTACGACTTCGGTGACTTCCAGTCGGACGGTAGCATGGGAAATCCCTACGTCAAGCTGCTCTCCCTCGTCGACCCCAACAAAGCCTCCGCTGAATTCCATCAACTTCGTGGAGGCGCTGCAGCAACGAACATCACCTACAACGCCGCCAATTCGACATCCGACACTACCGGCAGCAGCGGCTCTGTCAAGGTCTCGGACGACATTGCGAGTACGATCAGCAAGCTCAATTCATACCTTCCCGCGATGCTCGCCATTATGGCGCTCAACGCCTTCGTCATTCTCTTACTCGTCGCAGCCGCGTTTGTGTATATGTTCCGAAGACGCGCGGGCAAGGCAAAGGCGAGGAAGATTCCTGGAAGGATGACGCCTATGCCTATGAACCCGACGTCAACGTCGTCTTTCATGGACCCTGGATCAGGTTCCATTCCTGAGCCTTCGTACCAGCCCGTGTCGATGGCACTCACCGAAGACACTTTTGTGCCGCCAACGCCTGCGTTCTCCAAGGACGGAGGCAAGCTGCGGCCGATGTCTGTCGCGTAAACCCAGGAGTGGACCGCGCGTGAGTTGGTCGTGTAACGCTTTGCTGGATCTGTTTGCTTGTCTTTGATTCATCTCCCCTTCTTTCGTTCGTCTTCGTTTTCCGTTCTCGTCGCTTGCTTGGTTTACGGATGTGCGGAGGATGTGGAATTCAATCTCGTGTAGGTATGTGCTCGATTTTTAGTCTTCGTGTGTCATTCTTGCTTCGTCTTACGGACATTGGGACGATCAACTATTCACGGCTCGGAAACCCCTTTCATCATATCGTGACGCTCTAGACTGTATCTTTCGTACTCTTACGCCTGCTGTGCCATGTCGTACGACTTATCCCCGTCGCTGGAGTAGGTTACAGTGCTAGAACCTGTATATGATATCGATGCGCTTCTCTCACCTTGATTCCTGGCTCTCTCTTACCTAAAATACCATAACAGACCAAAACAATAATCCGTCACGGAAAGTTACAGACTTTTCTTCGGCATTGATCTATGAGATAAACATACACTTTCCCTCCGTTACTGTAACATGGCATAAGCACACACGGGCCTCGACTTCCTGCCACATCGAAGTTGAAGCTGAGGGAAAACTTGTGTGGGGGATAGGCCGATGTACCCATGATGTAAAGATGTACATGTGGACCATTGTGAATCTTACATACCTGCCTTGAACAAATTTCCATCGATCTAGCACCAGCTTGCCGTGGTGTAGCGTGTGCTTTCAGGTCAGAGCTCGTCTACGCACAAATAAGGCAGGGGAAAGGACTCATCTATTTCGGCACGTCGCACGGATGGAAATCAGTGAGATCTCCGTGGCGGAAAATTCCCGTGGACGAGGATCATCGAGTTTACTGCCCCTTGATTGATGATGCACAAGCTCTAAACTCAGTCCATCCTTCGTATGCCCATTCCTTTTTGTTCTATGAGACTAAGCATTAGGCTTAGTTTCCCTGGAATTTCAGTTGACCACGGATATTATGCGTAGTGGCCACGGAATATTAACGTCGTGTCGATTGCTATTTCAAGTGGCGAGGATTTGGCAGTAATATACCGTTTTCCGTCTAGCCGCTTTCCAAGGACCTCGTGTCGGTTTATTGAGGACACGAGCCGGCAACCTTTCTCGCCACCGCGAGGATCGTACAGTGGTATCTTCTGGACGGGGAAGAGTTGCCTATACGGCGTTCAAGCTCATTCAGGTTATCCGGTAGACGTAGAAGGTTACTTCGTACGTAGGTTGTGTAATGAGTAGGGACATGTGTATCCACGAAATGATCGGACGGGAGGAAAGCCACGCTCCCGATTCTGTGGTTCGAATGGGTAAGCGGCTCAAAGGAGAGCTGGTTATACAGTACAGCCAGTCGGGCAGAGTCGACGTGAGAGAGCACACGAACTTACTTGCACTGGGTCGGTATTCCGCAATGCAGTAAGCCGTATCTTTCAGGGCGCATATCTAATGATGACGAAGTGAGTGGAATGCTGTGATGACAGACGACGAGCCGTGCAAGCGCGTTATTGTGCGCGGGGTGAGATAGTATGGCAGTTGGGCGAATTATGCCTGTTGCAGCCCTCCCGAGGCCTCTCATTGATTCAAGGGAGCTTCTTGAACCTTGGGTATGAGGTGATTATTACCCATGGCGGTTAACTGTGATTAGCAAGTGTGTTACGGTGGAAGACTTGATCCATAAGGAGTTGTTCAGCTTGCACAGGATGTCGGAGAATAGACGTTCATCGCACCGTTTCTGAAACACGCAGGTGGTGTGCAGAGCCAGGACAAGGAGCTGGCATTCTCGTGCGAGGATCTATCGGTCGAACCCGCGAGTACAGGTGGGCCTCGCAGCCGTGGCAGGAAGACTGGTGTCGTATATCACCGCGTGTTTGGCTATACACCGCATGCTAGCCTCGTGTCTGAGGTGTTGGCGGCGTGAAAAGGAAAGCAGCGACGAAGCTCGTGGCGGGCCTCGCGAGGTTCTGAGTGAGACGCCGGGCGCTGGCTGCGCTGATGGACGATATGTCCCGTTATGGAATCCTAAAAGACTCTGAGTGGTTCACCCACTCGAGGCCATGGCCGAATGTCAGCGCAGATACCCGCCGGGGGTCTCATGCCTCTTTCTCCTCCTCTTTGTCGCCCCATGAGGCTATGCCAAAGGCCACCGGGACTGGGCCAAACCGGGTCACGGCGACAACGTCCTCCACGAAATAAAAATTCCAACCACGCTGCAAATGTTCATGTCCGTATCGTTTGCCCCACATCTGCTCAGCTCTATTGCCTCTTTTGCATTTAGGTTGCCATCAGTGCTGTAATCCGTCGAGATTACCAGTCAAGCTGTGTCGGGCCCTCACTCCCATAATCTCTCCTCCTTCCCTTTCCGTTTCTGACGAAATGCTCGGATCTCAACTTACGGAACCTGCACAGAACAAAAAGCCACCTGTCATACAATGCGTGTGGCCCACTCGTCTGTCCCTATATATACACCAGTCATGCTCACATCTTGTCCCCCCTCCGACTGTCCAAGGGCTATGCTGAGTATCCCCTTAAAGCCTCTGTGCTCCTTCCTCCCTGGTATGCTGGGTCCATTTGACCGACATAGCGCTTCCAAGTTCCCTTGCTCCACCCCTATTGATACTCCTGAGGACGCAAAGTCCACTCAATCGCTCTTCAATCTCTGGTCGTCATCACGAGTTGTTGGAGAGCGTGATGAGCTCATTCTCACACCTGGTGGGCAACGGCCAATGACAGGCAAAAACATCTCTCTTGCTATAGAGATTTCCGAGCGTTGCATCACCCGTATACTCTCTCTTCTGTGGAGTATACATCCTTTACGTGTCCTTCTAATGGTTAGCCTCGACATATTTCGCGGCGTCCTTCCTGCCTGTCGAGGTTATTCACAAGCTCTTATCATCAACGAGGTATGCTTTCCGCGTCTCCTCCGCTCAGAATGCCGTAGCAAACTAACTGAAATTTTCAGGTCCAAGCCGTAATCTCATCAGGGGATTCCAGTTTCATCCGTCTCTTCCGACTAATCGCCACCGATTTGCTGAGAATGGCCGTTGAAAGTTTGGTCGACTCGCTAGCGTGAGTGTGTTTTCAGGCCCATTCAGACCATAAAGTTTATATCGCTCTGACCATAAGACGTATAACCTTGCTCCTCCCTTCAGCAATAGAAATGCGGACGTTGTCCAAAGCTCGGCCCGTTTCATCATGGAATACCGTCAAATGGAACAACGGCTCAAGATGGACGTTCCCACCTTGGAAAACCCGCACATACGCGACTTGTTCCAGGAGTCCGAACTGTTCGTGCGCTCGTTCAGCGGCATGCCGGGTTTTGGCCTCCTGTCCCCGCTCGACCTATTTCGCGTTCTGACGCTTGTCTCTGAACTGGCTTCTCATGCTGTCATGCTCTGGTCGTTGACTTCCAGAGGGACACATGTGTGGCTGCTTCTATTCTCTGTGATTTCCACAGTTCTTCCGTTGCTAATGTCGCCATGGACTCGGAACCGTGATCTAGGTGAAGACACACATGATGTCAAAGAAGCTCGTGCGACAGCGAAGCAGAATCGCATGCGTGGTATGGCTTATAGTGACGTTCACCGGCCAGAGATTGTTCTGTTCGGCCTTGGCCCATGGATTCTACAGTCTTGGGCGAAGGCTCGCCGAGTCACTCTTGGGCTTGAGCAAGGCCGACTCGGTGGAGACGAGAGCCTCTATAGCTCTTTGCTGAGCCAACTGAATCCCACCGGTGTCATCGATGCTCTTCAGAATGTGGGTCGTTCTTACATCGTGGCTTTTATGAGCAAACACTAAATGACGGGCAGATTCCCATCCTTATTGCTTTGCAATCTTCGTCGAATTCCCTAGGCTCCTTCTCACTCTACCGCGGTTCTGTTCAATCGTTTTTCTTCACCGCAAGGCAGCTCGTGCAAACTTTGCGTATGGGTTTCCAGGGCATCTTTCTTTTAGGCGCATTCTGCGCGGCAATGGAGGTCCAGCCCCAGCTTCAGCCTGACAATCCCACAAGGATCAAATACAGAAGTACCAAAAAGGGTATGAAGATTGAGTTGAGGTAATGCGTCCTCATTCTGTAGCGCGGAAGTATCAGGCCGATGACATAGTATACCGTTACAGGAACGTCTCTTATACATATCCAGGCAATCACACGCCTGCTCTCAAGGACGTCAGTCTCGTTCTAGAAGCTGGCGAGACCCTCGCAATCGTCGGCTACAACGGCTCCGGTGAGTGTTTCTCATCGAGTAACTCTCTGCAACTCTGCATCAAAATTTCAGCAGAACTTATCCATCCTGATTAGGTAAATCGACACTCGCGAAGATCCTGCTTCGCCTGACGGATTATCACAGCGGACAAATCTTCATCAATGACAAGGAACTTCGACAGTACACTCCCGTTGATTTCCATACTCACGTAACAGCTGTGCTACAAGGATTCTCTAAATTCGATTCTTCTCTGAAGGAAAACGTCGGTATCGGCTACCTCCCCGAAGCGCGTTCAGATGGTGCTGTAGAGAAGGCTGTTGAGCTTGCAGGAGCAGAGCACATGCTCTTCAGTCTCCCCAACGGTGTGAAGACGATTTTAGACAGCATGTCAGGCCAGTCGTCGACACCATCTTCGCCTAATTTTAGAGAAGAATTTGGACACATTGGATGCCCTAGACATCAACAATATGGCCTCTCAGGCGGCGAGGTCCGTACCCTATCTCACCTTATTCTATCAACGCTTCATTCATCACGTTACGTGTGTTCATAGTGGCAACGTGTTGCAATATCTCGCGCCTTCATGCGGGCACATCGCCCTGAAGTCGATCTCATCGTTCTTGACGAGCCGGTGTGTTGCACTTTCTCATGTAGAGGGCCGCTCTCTGAAATCATACATACTTTTTAGACATCGTCGTTGGATCCACACGCACAGAACCATGTGTTCGACACCGTAGAAGAGATGTCACGCTCATCGACGACGGGAAAGAAAATCAAAACCGTCATATTCATCACACATCGGCTTTCGACCGCCCGCAGGGCAGACAAGATAGCCATGATGGAGCGTGGGGTGAGTACCTCTTCTTCTGCGTATCAAAAGTGCTCCTTCTCACTGGCAGTCGAACAACCCTCTCTAGACCGTTACTGAATTTGGCACCCATCAGGAGCTACTGGCGAAGGGAGGATCGTATGCCTCCCTATATCATGCATCCGTTTAGACCCAAGCAGACCAAACACGACATTGTATCTATTCGTATAACATCCGCATCTTTTCGAACTTCGTATCTAATTATCTATACATGTGCTAAATAAATTGCTACAAAGTAGGCTACCATACATGTAGTAATGCTATATCTGGACCCTCTCATAATAATATGTAATGCGACGCTGACGATGTTGATCAGTAACCTCGTTTAGAATAGTCCGAATAAGTTAGGATGCCGTCTTGAAGGAGGGCGTCGACGCTGGTCTCCCCTGCTGACAACGCAGCCATCTGCTCGGTGGCCCCAAATGCGCCCAGGAGAAGTCCAAAATCCTTGACAGCTTGCACAAGCGAAGGTACTTGAGACTGCATTTACGTCTATCAGTGAACCAGGTTTACCCCCAAACTGGTGGTACTCACCAAAAGCTCCGCATCCAAGAACAAACCAAGCATATTGTTTGCCTTGCATAGCTCTACCGCACAATGAAGGCTCGACAGGCGGTAGTCCTTCGAATCCTCTATGGATAGAGCCGTAGCGCTCGGCCGACGGGGACATATCCGCCCACACTGAGAAGCAAAGAAGACAGGATCTACAGGTACACGCATGTCAGCCTCTCGGCCCCGCACACGGCATAGGGGGTATGCACGGCCCACTCACAATTTGGCTGCTTCCAGTTCAACGCGGAGCAGATGTCGGGTGAGAATGACGTAAAGACGACATTTCTTCGTCCAACGTGGCCTTCCAGCGAGGTTATATCGTAAATAGTCCGTAGCACAGCATCGACCACGTCATTCAGAGGGACCTGATGTCGAATAGAGTAGCGTTCTTGTATCGACGTAGACGGGTAGGCGAGCTCTAAACAGATCCCGAGTGTAGCTGGCAGAAGCTGAAACAAAAGACGACGATCACGTTAGCACTCCTTGCAGGGACGACTGAACGATGGCACTGACCTTCAATAGGTCCGATAATGGCATCATGGACCCCGCTATTGCTTTGTGAAGATCGGAGAGGGAAGCGGAGCCAGACACGTTGTTTAATCCGGACCTGCCAACACGTTGAGCAAGTGCAGTGAACTGTGACAGGGTCACATCAGCAACTCCAAGTTCGTACGCGTCTTCTGGGAGACGCCATTCGCAGAATGTGACAGGTTGAAGATCTCGGGTGACCTGCACCGTGATATAGATAAAGTTGCCCGAGATAGAAGAGTGCGTGAGGGAATGACTGGCGGTAGCCGTTGAGGAATATATAGAAGGGGACGTGTAAGCTGATGCCACGGTTCGGGCAGGGGCCACGGAGCGGGCAGAGGATAGCTTCGGAGTGGGCGTCGAGAGCGGCGTGGCGATGGATTTCCAATATGTCTCTACTGCACCTCCAATTTGGAGAGTAACACCGCTAAACGGCTTGACTACGCTAACCTCGAAGGCGACCTGCAATAAAAAGTCAACATCGCCACAACAAATCGAGACCTGTTAATCGTACCTCGCCAATGGTGTTCAAGTGATGATCTAAAATTGGTAGAATGAAGGCCTGACTCTGACGAATTGACGCAAAGGAAGCAGGTAGAGAGGCAGCTCGTCCTATGAGTTTCGTGCCGAAATTCGGATACAAGGAGAAGTCAAGAGATAGGGCCTCGAGGGATGGAGCCTGGAAGGAGTAAACCACCTTGTCGTCCGTCAACGGTAAAGCAACACTGAACGGAGCTGCAGTGACGGCTGGAGATGCCGTCACAACCAGCTTCAAGCGAGGTGACGTGTGCAAATAACCTTCGGTGCGCTCAAGGCCATTCAAGGGCGAACGCAAGCTGACGGCGTTTGAAGACGCTGCAGATGGCTCTCCGAAGCGTGAGCATGGATGACCAATCGTAATCTGTACTAGAGCGTTCTTGTCCAGATAGTTATGGCCATAAACGCGATAGGGCATCATTGGGGGAGGCAACGACAAAGAGGGGATGGCGTCCACGTCCGAGTCAGCACCGACAGACCGTACTGTATCGGAGAAAGGAGAGGCAAGCGCAGAGTGCGATTGACCACCAGCATGTTTGAGACTGGCCTCCATTAAACGGGAAACACACGTGTGATGCCCATACCATGCAGCATAATGCACCGCGGCATGTCCGACTTCATCTGTACGATCTGCACGACTGCCGGCATCCAGCAGGATGCGAAGGCATTCTTCGTGTCCGCATCGTGCGGCGTGGAAGAGCGGCGTCCATTCATTATATTTGTCTGGTGTGTCCCAGCCTTCGTGACTTGTGAGTAGTTTGCATATCCGAGGATGTCCTTCTTGAGCAGCCAAGTGAATAGGATACTCGCCATTCGTGTTCGGCAAGCTGGGGGCTCCATGTTCGAGGAGAAGGACGACCACGTCAAAATGACCCGCGCGTGCAGCGAGGGACAGCGGCATGAGATCACCATTGAGTACCGTAGCCTGTGCAGAAACTCGGCCAACCTGGAGCAGTACCCGAACCGCCTCCACAGATCCCTGCAGCGTGGCGTAAATGAGCGGAGTGCAATTATCCAGGTCGACAAGATTCGGATCCAAGCTCTCTTGAATCAAACGTTCGCATACCGCAGCGTGTCCGTTCATGGCAGCGTAATGGAGAGCAGAGCGGCCATAGACGTCCACCTTGTCGCGCTGTACACCGTTTTCCAGGCATAGGATGACGAGACGAAGGGCTCCAACTCGTGCCGCCTCATGCAGACACGTTCGTCCATTTATGTCGTCGATGAAGAGGTAGTTAAATGGCTCTGATGTCGAAGAAAGAATGAGATCGGCTAGATCTGCAGGAGCATCGATGACTGCCTTCCATAACACCCGTGTCGCATGTAGACGTGCTTCGGGTGTCTGAGTCAAGGACTCTGAGAGCTGCACAAGGTGGGTAAGAGCGTCTCTGTCCTCATCTGCGATGGCCCTTCGAATGCTACTTTCCAGATCGCTGAACGGACCGAAAGGTACAGATGCGTCGCCGTGCAACTGATGGGAGAGAATAGGATCCTCTGGTGCTGAGGACTCGTATTTCACGCCTACCGACAAATCAGTGAGATCCAGAAGGCAGGCGGCAACGGTATCAGACAGTTCTGAGATGAGCTGAGAAAGAAGACAGATTGAATACCATGAGTCGAATACGATCAGGGAGTTGAACCTACCTGTCTATTGAAAACCGGCTGAACGTCGACTTGGCGCGCCAGATACAGCTCTTTCGTAGTCGACTTGGACCGTTTATCCCACTTCTTGAGGATTTTCCGGAACCCAGTTGCGTTGATCTCGACGAATTGCTGCGAGGTGGATCAGTGGAAATGTATAATGCCACATTTTCCCGGATATTTACTTGTAATTTTCCGAGATCACGCTCGAGAAGGTGAAACCCCTCCTCGACAGCATTCCACTCTACGTGATTCTTCGTGGCGTAATCGTCAAGAGAGTCAGGTAGAACGCGACTTGCAGCAGCCCTTCGCTTGGATAGAAGAGTTTCTAGCCGTGTTTTCAACTCCGCTTCTTTCTCAAGATAAAATGCATTGATCTGGTAACAGCTCAATACACAGCCAATACTCTTGAGTCAGGTGCGCACCTTTTCCAACTCCCTTTCAAGCTTGAAGAAGAAAGTTGCTTTGTACGCTTGAAATTCTCGTCCTCTGTTGTCGTCATCTGGACCGAAGCTGGGAGGTAGTAGCGGCACTCCCGACGGGTCTGATCCAGGGGTCCCTGTCGTACAACGCTCTCAAAACATTCTGTGTGACCTCTGGGATTTGTTTTGACATACCAACCGCCAAGGCGGCCGCCTCTGCCACAGGTCGATTTGACTCGAGCGAAGAGATAATTTTCTTGAGCGACTTGTAGTCCAAGTAATGCTGCGACCATCCTGGCACCTGGTCTGCTTGGATCTGCTTGCCGAACTGCGGGATTTGGACTCAGTGACTGTGCTGTTGGCCACGGGCGGCGAAGACGAACCTTCATGTCCGCCGACGGTCTTCCTGGTCAGGCGAGCCCACTATGTTATGTTGGGAGGCGTGTGTGCGCCGCCGTTTTTGGGGGTTTGGGAGGGAGAGAGGAGCGGACGAGTTCGGTGCTTCATGGACTAGAGGAGGAGGGCATGTTAAGGCTGCAGCGGACCCATAACAGGCGTACTAACGAGAAAGCCTTCACGTGCAATACGATTATCTACGAATTCCAGAGATCGCTGCAATATCTGATCGCACGAACGTGCTTGGCCTCTCGTCCACTCGGAAGCTGACAATCCGAAAACATAAATGAATTTATTTCTCAATCCCTCCGTCCGCGCTAATCTGTATCTCCTAAGCAGATATTCGTATTATACGAGTATTTTTCGCAGTTGCCACACTCGCGCGGGCAGCAGCGTTACAGGACATCGCCCGTGCTCTAGAACATAGTCATGCGCACATCGGTAACAAAATACATATCCCGATGGGAACGCTGTCGCATTCGCAATCGCATTGTGACACAGTCCACACTCCCCGTACTTGGCCCCGTCTATCTGCAATCCCCGCGGATGTGGTGGTAACATGCGGGGTGGCGGCACGGGAGGACCCTGTGGGGACACAGCCAAAGTTCTCGCGGGAGATGAGGGTGAGTACCACCACTCTAAGAATCTGATGAAGAAAATGGCAGTTGGCAGGAGAATCCTCAGGCTGTCTAATAGTAGACGCGGCGATGTTATCAGCAACCTTCGCAGCTTTGCCAACAAACCTTGAGGAAGATCCTTGGCTAGACCACCTTTGGATGGTCTGCGGGCAGCAAGCTATAGAATAGAGTCAGAATCCTGTTTCTCACGTCGCATACGACATTAATGATCTCACCATGTCATCCATACCCATTCGCCGTACGTCAACTCCAATCCATCTCAACCACGGCCGATAGAATGGTGTCTTGTCGAAAAGATACGCAACATTGCACACAAACAGCCAAACTTCGAACCCTGTGTTCAGCCAGGGGTATACTTTCTTGAACGTTCGTCGAAGTCGAGCAGCTACGGTCTGTGCATCCCGGTCGATTAAATAGTCGCGTGACAAGTTAAAAAGAGCTCACGCACCTCTTCGCCTAGACTTCTAGCCTGCCTTCTCTGCTCGTTCTCGTCAAACAAATCGTGATCGACACCTCCTCCCAGTGCTTCAAAATAGTCGTGTGCCTTGGCCCGTAGGTACGGAAGCCCGACCTGGACCATGTCAGGAAACAAACAGGGGCTCAGGAGTGCGTCGACGCACCAAGAAAATCATGGATCTCCATATCTCACGTCCTCGCAGCTTCTCTTCAGCTGGCACGCCTCCTACCGCCGCCTGAGCTCGCTCGGTTTCAAAAAGAGGTCGTCTACGCCGCTTGAGCCCATAGAAGTTCTCAGCAAATGATGCACCTGGAAGATAGTCAGCCTTGTGCCAACTACCGGATGAACGGAACGAGCGAACGAACCATGGGTACGCAGATAATGCCTCTCAACGAAGAACATCAATGCAGCATAGAACTCTTCATGCCGGTTCACCACACGCAGCAGATACCTAGGATACCGTTGCGCAAAAACCTACAGTGACTGTTCAACCTCGTAACCCCCTTAAGCAATATAGAGCAGACAACTCACCGACAACACATACTTCAATGCGGGCTGCAGCAACCCTCCCAATTGTTCTTGGGCAACAAGTTCAAACAACGAGGGCTTCAAGGGGTCCCCTCCGACGTCGCTGAAGAACTCCATCGAGCAAGCGAGCTCTGTGGCAAGACTGGTTCTGGAGACGAGTGCATGGCTGCTGGTAAGCGGAGATACGCCCCCAAATCACAAGCCAGCTTGGGGTAGACGCTTAGCGGCCGGATATTCCCACAGATCGAGATAGTGATTCTACCAGACGTCAGCGTGCGTGCCGTGATCACGAAATTGCCCTTTTACAAAGTCCTAAAGCTTTCAAACGGATACGAGACAAGAGGCTCATATAGCTAAGGCTACAAATTACGCGTGCTAGGCTACGTATCACAGCATGTTTCAGTCGATATAAATACTAAGGGCTTGGAAAAGTACGTTCTTCAGTTCGCGAGTCATTTATTGCATTGAACGAAATTTCGCTAACCTCTGAAAATCGTACGTGACATACCCACTATCATCGATTCGTTTTTTGTATCGCCAAATAACCTCTTCATTATTGTTGGATGAATCGGTCTGCATGCGAGTCAAGTGAAACGAGTGCATATTGTCGTCAGTGTTTGCATCTGCAAAATGGTTATTCAGTCATGACCTTCAATCCGTGAGATATAATGACATTTACCTTCGATTGTGCCAATCCATCCAAAATATCTCCGCACCAGCTCGGCCACCGATTCGCGTCTGGGACCAGGTCGTGTGGAATCCCTCTCACTTGCTCCAGTAGGATCTGCCGGAGGCGGCAGAATGGGCAATTGTAGCTGATCCAACTTGGAGTCAAATAGAGCAAACACGACGGGCTGGCCACTAGTATAGTTATAGCAATGGTAGAGTATAACAGACAGTCAACGCACCGTTGCTCGGCAAGCAGATTGACCAATGACAATGTTTGCGTTACTACTGTCAGATAAGAGGAGACTCTGAACTGTGTAAGCAGAGTCGACGATGCTCGAGCTACTGGCTTCCTACGTTGCTTGTCGAGCCTCGAGGAAGTAGGCAGACGGCTCACACAGCACTATCAGAGACGGGGTCACAGAGAATGTGGTCTTCTGGTGCAAAAAGTCTTTCTCGTCTTGCAAGGCTTCGTGGAAAAGGGAGAGTAATAACTCAAGATGGGAAGGTGTGGGTGGGTATCTGTCGTTGATGTGAGCTGAAATGCAATGGCTCGGAAACTGGAAGGCGCAGCTTACAGCATTTCCACTCTCCTCGAGGCATTGGCAACAGCTCCATTGCCACCATTTTGGCTGAGAAAATCGTCCTTCACCTTCCTGACCTCAGCTGTCAAGTGCGTTCGCGACGGAGCCAGTACGACGACCTTAGCAGCATCGTGTGCGTGAGCATACGAGAGAGCCAGATGTATAGGCGCAGACGCGTGGTAGTTTCCTTTCACTAATAAAGTATCGAACTCAGGTAATGTGGGAGCAAGTAAAGGAAAGATGGACGCCATCGAGCGTGATACCGCTTGCCAGGACTCGGGAGGGGAAGAAGAAGAAGTCCATGAAAGAGAGTAGTAGACGCCCATAACTCTTCATTGACTTCGGCGAGTTGCCGCCTGTTGCCGCGGCTTTACGCAACTTTCCTCAGACGACGACGACGAAGCCCCTCGAAGCCCGGTTGGGCATCAATACACTTCAGTGCAAGGACGGTGCTGGTGGTAGGACTTGTTAACTACCATGCACCCATTTGCGACATACGTGATCCAAAAGTATTTCCAGGCTACCGGTTGGAACGATGACAACTTTTACACCAACATTACGAGGTCCTCGAACGGTGAGCAGACACGAAGTGCCTATGAACAACATTTTGTTGACTGGATTCTCAATGTCTGTAGCTATACTGGACTTCGATGTTCCGACAGGGCTCAAGTTTGCCATAGCAAAGTCCCCCAATTCCCTCTTCAAGACATCCTATTCTATGACCGCCCTTCCGACCTTGAATGGGTCTGTCGGATACATATTCACGTCATGCGACCTGGACATTAAAAGTTCTGGAAATGTAAACGTGAAGGATATCATTGACCGTTTCAAGGTCTATGATCAGCTACGGCGGCCAGAAGGGAAGGAGCAGGAGTGGCTTGCAGGGGAAAGAGTGGACACACGCGGTAAGTACAGCCTCTTTTGCTGTTATGGCTAAGACATCTAATAGTTTGCTTCTCTCTGAAGACTACCTGCTCTATGGACGAATATACGTCCCAACAGGGAGATTAGAGGCTCTGTATTCAACAAGAGTGAGCCCGACTTGGCAGGCATCAATAGCAGCCATATCCGACCCCCGTTATAGTCTCCAGACTCTTGAGAAGGCCAGAGGAGGGTCCTCGCCAAGCAACATGCTCTTCCGACTACAGCACTCTACGGGGAAGTGGTGCTCAGAGTACACTTGGAGTGCTGAAGACCAGATGTGGGGCGTGCAGTGTATGCACAACTTTGGAAAGTTGGCCACCTCAAAAGATACTACTGGTGAGGCGACGAAGGTGCGCTCGCGGACGAAGAGGGTGGACGAGGAGGATGCTATGGAAGGCGGACTGAAGGGTCGAATATCTGCTGGTGCAGAGTTCTACTTTAGTGCGAAGGAGAAGAGTGCTGGTGGTGAGTGATTTCTCCGCTTCTAAAGCACAAATGTTCACGACAATCAGTTTCCGGTGGTCTACGCTTTACGACATTGCCCGATGCCACACCGCCCTCTGCTCAGGTCCCACCCTCTCCAGATAATGAGTCTGCAAGCTGCCCACCACCCCAGCCCCCCACGACAATCACAGCCATCTTCAACCCTATAGTTGGACATATATCGGGTGCATATGCAGCTCGAGTGTCGCGTGACCTTTCACTGTGCTCCCGATTTGACTTCAACGTTTACAGCTATGAGAGCGAATGGTCACTCGGGGCCGAGTGGTGGACGAGACGGAAGCAGACAAAGAGCCCGCCTCCGCTTGTGGTACCGGACCTATCATCCCCCTCCTTACCTCTACTTGTAACACCGATCGAACCACCACAGGAACTCGTGACAGATCCGGTCCAGGGTGTCGTGAAGGCGCGTCTCTCAACGACTGCCGTAAGTATTCCTAAGTTGTGATCAGGAATACCAGAACTGATATTCATTCTGTTAGGACGTTTCCGTCATGTGGGAAGGTCGAATACGAAACATGCTCGTGAGCCTCGGTATCACATCCAACCTCTCAAGCCGTGTGAAGCCCATACGGGCTGTGGGACTGGAACTCTCCTACTTCAGCTCCGGCTAGGATATGGCTTCCTTCCCCCGCATCTCCCTCCTAAGTCTCTGCCATGCGGATTTCACATACATACAGTATATACCATATATCGCCCCAATATCATCCAGACAACCCGCGTCACGCACTGTAATATTAATAAGCGGCCGAATAGGACCATTGCACAAATATATCATTGAAAACACATTATTCTGGCGTAGACAGATAATACAAAGGAGATGAACTTTGTTGTGGGTATATACAGCATCGTTATATCACAGCAAGCAGAGAAGAAAAGTCGTTTGGAACACATACAGACAACAAACTAACTGAGAGGAGTCCAGACTCATTCGAGCGAAGCAAGATGAGGACAGTACAGTAATGAGAAGCGTACACACATAATCTTTGCAAGCAAGAGCGGATAGATAGCAGAGGTGGGGTGAGATTGAAAATATGGGAGATGAGAGATGAGAGCAAGGATATTAGATGAGATGGAAGGAGTTGCCAGTACGTGCGGTGTGGGCCCTGGTAAATTAGTGCGTACAATCACTCCGCTTTGGCTGTGGCTGCAGCTGCCTCACGCTCGCGTTTAGGCATAGCACCTCCCAAGGATCGAGCGAGCCTCGAAATAGCGTCCCCAGATATCACTGGACGAGTATGGTGCTGCGGTCGCGCGTGCGCTGCAGCAGTACCAGGCCCTGTGTGCGGCGTAGAGTGATTGCGGCCATGCGAGATGTCGTTCCGCCTTGGACCAGCATCTGCCGGAGATTCTTTGAAACGTCCTCCGACAGTGTGTGCGCGATTGTGCGATGGGTTGAATCCGCCACGAGGGGGGTTGGGGAAACGTTGGGGCGGAGGAGGGGACAGGGCGCGTGGGGGCTGAGAGGCATGGATGGACGCCGCCAATCCGCGAGGGGGCGAAGGTGATTTGGGGTGTTCCGTGCTAGAAGCGGGAGCTTCTGTAGTGGCCTTCTCGTCAGCCTTCGATGAATGGTCCGCCTGCGAAGTATCGTTGTCGCTGGAAACTGTCTTCGTTGTCGGGGCCTCGACCTTCGTCTCCGCAGGCTTCGTCTCTGCACGCGGCGTCCCCGCATCTGCGCTAGCCTTCAACTTCGTTTCCATTCCGTTAACATCGTGCAGCTTGATGGACGGAGTCGAGATGTCGATGTCAATAATGTTAGGGAGCGGTCGCAACGCATCCTGCAAAATGGGAGAGATCACACTAACCCCGACTTTCTCGCCATCCGCCACATCGGTGGCGGGTCCGTTGGTACTGAGACTCGAGGTGACTCCCCAGTCATCGAGATCAGGGAGACTGTCATCTTCGTCATCTCCGGCCCAATCAAAGTGACTGTGACTGCCGGGCGTGTGCGGCCTGTCCATGGCCACCGCGCGAACGCGTTCCACTAGAGCGTCGATGTTGTGTGCGATGTCTGATCCCGTGTAGTTAATTTGGACGGGTGCCATGTGCGGAGGAAGGTCTTTGGTCAGAGCTGGGGCAGGCTTCTCGACATGTTGGGTGGAATTCTGTTCTGATGCGGTTGATTGCTTCCGAGCGTGGTTGGTTTGTGCAGGAGGTGGTGCGGGAGGTGGCGCGGTCTTATGAGCTGTGGATCGTCTGCGGCGGCTGGGGGAGACGGAAGGGGAGGAAGAGGCGTTTGAAGGGGTAGCATTAAGCGTGTCAACTCCGAGCGAAGGTTGTTTACGAGGAGGCCTCTGGTCCGAGTTCTTACGCGGAGGCTTTGCTTTATTAGGTCCCTTCGTTGGGCCATTAGTCTGAGAAGATGTAGTCGTAGTAGGGGATGGAGGAGCAGTAGGCTTTAGTGAAGCCAAAGGGGTGTGATCTTTCTCATCTTTGCTGGGTTCTGCATCGACCTTCTTCGCACCATCCTCAGGAGCTGTAGCAGGGGCCTTGCTGCTACCAGTACGCCCTCCCGAACCTCCACGACCACCGCGACCGCCACGTCCTCGCCCGCGGGGTGCACCTCTTGGCGCTCCGCGAAATCCTGAACCAGACTCTGACCTCTTGCTCCTTTCACCGCGAGGAGGCATTGGCTTGTCTGCCCACATTGACGCGCTAACACCTCCTGTGGGCGCGGGCGAAGCAGCAGCAGTGGCCATACTCGTTTATCGGTCAAAGAGGTGTGAGGTGAGTCTGGTCAACACTGTCCACATACCGCCCCATGTCAGTGGAACTCTAATATAGCAGGGGTATGTGCGTTTAAAACATACCAAACAATCACGATGACTAGTAAAACAAGCAATTGGAAGACGATGGCGACAGTTAGATTATGTGTCTTTTGACTGGGTAGATGTAGAATAAGATGGATAATGGGGCAGAGGTAGAAGGGGGAGGTAGGTGGACTGTGTGGTCCTGTTCAGAGCGACTCGGACTCAGTCAACGTTCATCCAAATGCGGCAGACCGCCCGGTGGCCACGTGTTGGCCAGACCCCAGCGCTTCGTCTGGATCGTCGCGTACTGCAGTAGCATCTCTCTCGCTAAGGCCATATACCTCATTCGAATCCATTGTCTTCGTACAGGACAATCCAACACTAGAAAAGCAGCCATGTCGAAAGCCTCGCAACCAGAGCTCAAAAAGGTGCGTGTTGATGACTTTGCCACCGTTGTTCGAATGTGGTGGCTCATGTCGATTGTTGCGCTTAGTTCATGGATAAGAAGTTGTTTGTCCATCTGCAAGGCGGCCGCAAGGTTAGCGGAACATTACGAGGCTATGACCTGTTTTTGAACCTCGTGCTTGACGATGCGTTGGAGGAGACCACACCTGCACAGAAGCACCCCATTGGCACTGTCGTACGTCCATAACCTCACCAGTTAACTGCCCATTAACTGACTGTGAGGCATGCTTTGTCATGCAGGTCATCCGTGGCAACAGCGTTACATCAATGGAGACTCTAGAGGCGATCCGGTGATTGCTAGGTGCTGCTACTCTACTGGACTGCTGTGTGCGTTACTTGTATCATTATTTTTCACCGCGCTGTCGTGTGCTCTCGTCCATAAGATTCCTTGTACCTCCATTTTCATGACCTTTACTGTGGCGAACATCCCATTTCCTCCATAATCAATCCACAATGAAAGTCAACGGGCATTCCATTCATTCCATTTCAAAGGTACATGTCTATGGGTACAGTATGTACGTCTCAAAACTATGGCAAACAACGGTGTAAAGTCACGCTATCCGCCTCAAACGAGGACGCTTTGTTTCCTCTCCCACAACCACCGACGACCCCAGCTTCAAACCATCCATAAAATGAACGATTTTCAGAGAGGTCCAAGTAACGGCTTGTCGCGGGTTCAGATTGAAGAGCCTCTGAATAAAATCCGCGCCTTTTAAATTGAAGGCGTTGTGGCGGCCACGTGGGTGAGACCCCGCGTGGCCTTGACGCACTCGCCCCATTGATTCGCGCACTTAGTTCAGGCTCTCTTTCAATTCACACATACGTGTTCCTGACAGTATCTCACTCGTCCACGTCGTTCTATATATCGTACAACCTACTTTGAAAGTACAGGCGGGCTACCTTCTGAAGAATGACAGCGAGCGATCGTACTGTGGAGTTTCGGCAGCTGGTGAAGGAGGCAGCGGAGGGTATACCGGACGCCAAACGACGGAAGCTGAACAGACCTTCGAGGCGAAGTCAGGATGGACAGAAGGATGGCCAGGATGACTTGAACAAACAATACATGGCTGAGGGATACATCATCGTGCGTTTCATACATTCAGACGATATACTAGAGTTAACTGAACTCCAGTCTATCTTTGCATCCGCTGATGCTTATAGTTGAACAATATAACAACACTCAGTCGTATGGTCAGCTCTGTGCGTAAACCGTATCTGAACTTGGACGCACGGAGTACGCCATTCGCGCGGCAACCTTCACGAACGATCGACCTCGGTGGTTCAGACTCATCGTCATGGGCGAACATCAAACACTTGTCGAACGAAGAACGAGACCAGATTGACCTGCAAGCCAGAGTCATCCTCTCGCGATGTTCGGAGCGTATAAAAGAGATGGAAGTACTAGAGAAACGTGAGTAATTGGTCTCCGGCGTACTCTCGACAAAAGCTAAAGGATAAACTACATTTGCCCAGGCCGCGCAGAACTCGCCGCAAGCAAAACCAACCCTCTCATACGCTTCCTTCCTGCTCGTCTTCGACAAGATGAAACCACTGCCGCGAACGACTTCATAGCCGCACACCACGCCAGCATAACGTGGTACCTCAGTCGACGGCTCACTGAAGCCAGCCAAGCACTCAAGGAGATGCAAGAAGAGCGCATGAAACGCCAGCTAGAGCGTACCAAAACACTAGGTTCAGGTGCCGCCCGCGAAGCCATGTTCATGACCGACGTCCCCTCCTCCTCGTCCTCTTCCTCCGACAACAACTCCCCAGCTAGCGGTAGCGGAGGGTGGCTTGGCGGTGCCTCTCAGCTGGCGTCCAACTTCATCACCGGCTCGTCTCTGGGAGACTCATCCGCGGCCAGTGGTCGAAGCACACCGAAATCCACCGCTTACACAGATTTTATGGACGACACGGACGACGACGTGGAAGAGCTCGAGCTCACGCAGTCTCAGATCATGCAGTTCGAGACGGAGAACGCGAACATACTGCAGAATATGCAGGACGCGCTCGCGTCGGTGCAGCAGGCCGAGTCGCGGTTGATGGAGATCAGCGCGCTGCAGATGGAGTTGGTGGCGCATTTGACGAAGCAGACGGAACAGACGGAGCAGCTTTATGAGGACGCGATCGCGACGGCGGCGACGGTCGAGAAGGGGAACGTGCAGCTCAAGGAGGCGAGGAGACGGGCGAGGGACAGTCGGAAGTGGATTCTGCTGTTCCTCATCGGGGCTAGTTTGTCTTTGCTGTTCTTGCACTATTACTAATTGGACGGTTGCTTTCTGGTTCTTGTGGATTATTGTTGCTCTGAATTTATCTGGACTTTCACGCTGTGCATGGAGGCGTTTAGAGCTCTGTTTCGTACTATACCCGTTTGTCCGTGGATGAATGCAGTCGGTGAATAATTTACTATGTACCATAAATATATCTGTATGGGAAATGGAGGACCGTGTATAAAGTTCCCAGAGGACACTTTGCATCAGGGAGCCGTCGAATGTGGTCTGGAAGGTCTGATAGTGCTGACCGACCCTTCCTCGTCTAGGGACTCCGACGAGCGGTTCCCCAGGAGAGGAGCACCTTCGCCTGCGTCCTCAACAGCCTCGGCCGCGAGTTCGTCGACATCGGGAGAGATGCCGGAGAGGTGGCGGATATGGGATTGCATGGAGCGGTATGTCAACCTGACAGACGTGACTTTGAGATCACAGCAAGAGATACTACTTGGCGGTGACACTTACCAACTGGCAAGAATTCCGACTAGGACACCAAATAATATGAGTAAGACGTTTAAAATCTTCGTTTCTAAAGAGAGGGCAAGTCAGTATATAAAATAGTATGATAGAATATACGTACGCCTGTCCATATGACTACGGGTTTCACCATCCGAGAAGGCGGCGAGGCGAGAGCCAATGAATACGTGCAGTGCGACTCGTGGTAGCACGACGAGCGTCGCTGTAACGAACTGCCATAGAGCGACGGGTTCAATCGACTGAAATGATGCAAATGAGTCAAGCAAGACACATGCATCTAGTGTGTGCGGCTTACGGCAAAGAGGGAGTTGGAGTATGCCCATGGCGGAAAGGGAGATGCCCGAATGAGGACAATGAGGAAGAGGCCTTTGGCTCTCTGGATTTAGGGTGGTGTTAGTTGCACGTTTGACATTGGAAAGTTGTGCACATACGACCACAGCTTCAAGAGCTTGCCATTTGTCATTGGTAGCAACCCATTTGCGTAGTCTCGCGCTGAATAGCCAACGCAAGACGACAAAGGTCACCGCGGATCCTAGGAGTGTTCCGGCACTGGCGACGAAGAAACCCTTCATGCCGTATGCAAAGCCGCAGAGGGTGACAGTGGTCGTGAATCCCGTACATGGCGGGAATGATATGACAGCTACAGATGTGATCATATGAGACAAATGTTGCTGGCAGTAGGACGTGAGTGATGGACGTACTCATCGCTGCGACGAGGATCAGCCAGCCGAATTGCAGATGGCTGATCTTCTGCGCGACGTTGTACATCGTCTGTGCTATTTTGTCTGCACCGACGATGCCAAAGAATGTACCGAGGGCAATATAGAAGACTATCAGGAACCATACTATGAGCTGTACGAAGATCAGTAAATGTATTGCGGAAGCTAATTGAGTGCTAGCCACTGCTAGGTACCTTTCCCCGCAGTCCCAGAGCCTTGTATTTGTACCATGCATGTCTTGGCAAGTTCTTGACGAGTGACCACAGTCGTGCAGCGCCGCTGGGCTCGCTGTTGTTGTCTGCGGCCATTGCTGGTCGTTGTTGGTCTGCAAGCTGAGCTCACATCCGCTGTGGACCGCAGCGGTGACGAATCAAGGGGCCGGTGGTAGACGCCCGCACCTGAGCTGATCGTCTATGTTCCCAGGCGGGTGTCTATTCTAACGTTAACTTCTCACTCTAAAAGATGCAGTCAATCGTTGAACGTTGAACTGTAGTCCAGTATTGCTACCGCAGATGCAAGAACACACGGGGCCATTCCAGGAGATGTGAATATCATGATGAACTGCCTTGTTGCCCCATCTAGGCAGCGGCGCTTACCCTGGGTCGAGTGGTGCTGCGGCCGTGGTCCCAGGCTCTTTCTCTTTCTCCCAAGCAATCCTTATCCACCGCCACACCTAGTACTTAGCCCGATACCTAACTCTTCTTTCCTGTCTTTCTTTGTTCCCTAACCATCCTCGACTGGATATTTATCTCATACCATCGTCGACTTGTCGACACTACAAATCGACTCTAATCACTATCACATCCCTCGGTCTCACAAATGTCATCGGCACGCTATGCACCGCTGCCCAACGCACACACCGACCCACATGCACAGAACGAGATGGAGGCTGCTTTCCTAGACTCTGACGACGAAGACGACGAGGTCCACACACCACAGCAGACTCGGGGTCGCAATGGCTATCAATCCCTGGCCAGCGTGGAACCCGAGGACCACCCCCTCTCGCAGCGTTATGAAGTCCCCGCACCTACGACCCCTTCGCATACCCGCTCTAGAAGCACAGGTGCTCCAGCTGACGGGACCTACGACTTTGAGAATGTAGACTACGATGCCGACTGGACGTTACGACCACCCCCAGGCGCACCGCCCTCCCCGACAGATGCGCTCAGAACCTTCCGCGAGGCGCAGGGCAACTCGAACGGTCTCGTCCCCGATTTCTCGGACGCTGCTAGGCAGTTTTCTCAAAGGTTTGGACAGCAGCAACGCAGGGCAGGAGGATGGCTACGGAGTGTGGTGCCTGAGGGCGTCGCGAGGAGATTGGGGATGGCGGGCGAGAGCAGCTCAGGGCCTGTTGTGGGAGGCGGGTTGAACAACGATGGAGTGTTTGCGAATGTGACTGCGAAGCCATCTAGAGCTGTGAGAATACAAGAAGGTGAGTAGTTATGCTCTGTGAATCGTACGGGTCATGCGACTCGTATATGTGTGCTTATCAGTGGGCGTCGCAAGCCTTCTGACGCACGGCTTTCACATATCCACAATCTTATCATGCCCTTCCGTACTCTTCTTGCTGTATAGCATTACCCGAGATACTTACAACGATCTTTCTGCAGGCGATAATGTCTATCTTGTCCCGGAAGAATCCCAGAAGGACGCCCCGCCATCATACGCATCAGCGCAAGCAGATGCAGTTCCTCCTTACTGGGAAACCACAATCAACATCCCCTCAGCTTCAACAGCACCCGGCGACATGGTCGTGGACGCACTCCCCACAGGCTCCCTCTTCTCCTTCCTCTGGAACATGCTCGTCTCCATCTCCTTCCAATTCGTTGGCTTCCTACTCACCTATCTCCTCCACACGACACACGCAGCCAAGCTTGGCTCTCGCGCGGGCCTGGGTGTCACGCTTATTCAGTATGGGTTTGCTATGCGTAGTCGGGCAGAGGAGTGGAATAGGGAAGGTGTCTCTGGGGACAACATGGATAACATTGACGGATGGCCGTTTGCGTCGCCTGAACCTACGCCGACTTTTGAGACTGCTGCTGAGGCGGAAGAGTACTACAGGAACTTCAACGGTACACTGCCGAACTCGAGTCCTATCATCCCTCCAAGCAACGTCTTGGGCGACGCAACGACGGAGTGGTTGTCGTTCTTCCTAATGACAGTTGGTAAGTCGCCACTTCTTCGATTCACCCTTGTGATAAATTTTGTTCACAAACCCTCCTCTTTAGGCTGGTTCATCCTATTGACCTCTCTACTAAGCTTCTGGCGCGTAAAGCGTTGGGAGCGCGGCATCCTCTCAACCTCACCTTCCTCCTCCCTCCCAGCACCCGCCTCCTCCTCCTCCCCAACCACACCCCCGAGCCGCCTTACCCTCTTCAACCGCATAAACATCCTCCGCACAGGCCTCGGCTTCCCCGTCTCCGACTACCCCGGTGCCTCCTCCGCCTCCTCTGCAACCCGCGGGACAGAGAGCACCGACAGCTCCAGGAGGCCGTTATTTGGGGACGATTTGTTCGCTGTGGAGGAGAGAGAGGACGGAGAATTGGAGGAGGTGGCGGGGAGGGATCCGAGGGGGGCGTATGTGATTCCGATTGATGAGACGAATCCGGAGAGGACGCATAGGCTTGCGAGGGCATATGCGGATGAGGTGAGGTTGCAAAGGGATTTGAGGGCTGCTGGGTTGCTATGAGCTTTCTGAGTTGGCTTCGCCGGCTAGTCCGGTAGATCACTCGTCTTAGATGTATCATTCGTCCTCAAAGCTATCCCTACGCAGAGCATATCACACAAACCTCGGCGTTCCATGTCGACACTCCTCCCGCTTCTTCGTTCTCTCACGACTTATACTCTTTGCTGGTCGAACATTTTGGATTCACATGTCGAGTGTCTTACCTTTGTCTAGGCACTGGTGCATTTTGGGCGTTTTGTATCAATATAATCTTACCAGGAATACATATCATGTTTCGTAGTGCAGAGTCAACGGGGTGATGAATCAATCCGAGAGATAATGTTATAGAATCGGGACCGTATGTAGTACACGTGGAACACAGGGAGCAAATGGAGCGAGCATTGAGCGAGTACCAAGCAGAGTACACCTTTACTTGCGATAGAACTGGAGCAGTGGATATTATCAGTAACAGAAACATCAGGGCCGAAGAAGATCGAACACTCACGTTTCTCCTGAAGTTGAACCACAACGATAGACACCCTCTATCAAAGCTGCTCCTGAATCCCCTATAGCACAGCATACCACACAGTCAGCACACCAGCCAATCTCTCGTCGTCGCACAAAAAAAAACTCAACACATACCGCTTATGCGAGAACTCCCACTCGCGATTGACGATCCTAAATGCAATGTCCTCATACGGCGGCCCAGCCGTAAAGTGCAACAACACCGTCTCGTCGTTCCCAGGCTCCTTGACGATCTTGTACGTCGGCGCTTTCGACTTGTCGATGAGGTCCGGGTAGAAGATGTTGAACTTGTAGCCCTGTACGACTTTCGGCGGGGGGTTGTCCGTGCTAAATAATACCCGCAACAACACACACAAAATAAAAAGAACCGTCAGTCAGTCAGTCCCAGGTTTGAGTTTAGGTGAGAGGAAGAACGGTACGCACTCGTAATGCGTCTGGTTGTACTTGTTCCACTCGTAGCCTGTGTGCACCCTGTTGAAGTACCTCGGCTTCCGCGGACGCCATTTGTCTTCCCAGTTGTAGCTGGTCGGGTGTTGGATGTCTTCCTCGACGTTAAACAGTTCTTCTTCCTCGTCGAGGTCCTGCTCCGCCTCTGCGCGGAAGAGCGCCTCGGAGGCAACGTCAGCGTTGCTGGCCGCCTCTGGTGCGCTGGGTTGCTCTTGTACTGGTTGAGCTGCACGGGGTACGAAGCGGGAAGTGGCCACTTGACGGCGTTGGGCGATCTATGTCCAGAGTTCAGAAAAATGACAAATGGCCAAGATATCTGAATGGTAATAAACGCACCAACGCGCGTAAATCTTCTAGCTCAGTAACGATGTCTACTTGCCGATCTTCGTACGGCAGTTTCCTGATATCCAGCAATGGCGGCGACATCGAGCGGTCGTACGGTTCAACTTCTTCAGTGGGTTTGGCACTTGCACCTTCTGTGTCTGTGTTGAGAGCGGGGCGCTCGCCACGAGCAGCGGATTTGGCCACACCGGCCAGGAGCTCTTCTTGAGCTTGCAGGGCCTCGTCGCGCTGGCGTTTGCGGAGTTGTTCGAGTCGGTTTCGAACAACAACTTCGTGCAGCGCTTTCAGTTTCGCCTGTCATCAACAGTTACTAAATATAATTGAGAAAACTACTGTGGGAAATATACCTTGGCCTTCCACACAAGGAGTTTCTTCAATAGGTTCTCCCAGTAATCAGTGTCGATGGTCTCTCCGCTGACGAGCTTCGCCTGTATCGACTTCTGCAACGCAACGAGATGGTCATACGTCTTTCCTTGCAGAAGGGCAGTAATATCGGCTTCCACAGCTGCAGCGGCCTCGATGCCCATTCGTTCATTGGCCTTGATACGATCCAACTGGTCTTTCACAACCACCATCATGTTCTGTAGACCAAGATGAGTCGCCAGTGGGAAGAGTGAAACGAGTGAACATACCGTCCAGAACTCTATGTTCACTTCTGACTGCTCTAGCTGCAGATACTTTTCAATATCATCGTGCAGTTCTTCAACTTGGGTTGGCGTCAAGCTCTAAAGCGCTATTAGGAAGAGGTATAAGTTGACTTCGGTAAGGATACGCACATCCATAATATTGTAAGGCTCGTCAAGGTCAATCTCCAGCTCTTCATCATTCACCTCCTCGTTATCTTCGCTGATAGGGTTGACATAGCGCAAGTTCATAGCGAGGAAATCGATAGCCTTGGCACGTTTCTCCTTGATACGTATAGCGGCTCTCGCCCGTTCTTGCTCGAGTTGGAAGTCTTCTTCTTTGGCCAGCCAGTCTGCCATCTGCGCCGACTCAGCCAACCGCTGCATCCGTATCTCCTCTTCCTCCCTCAGTCGCTGATCTGCCTCTCGCTCTGCACGCCGCTTGTTCAACCTCTCCAGTTCCTCCTTGGCTTCTTGCCTCCGGATGGCATCTCTGCGCTGAGCCTCTGCCAGACTCAAGCCCTGCTTCCTCTCCTTTTCGTTCTTCTTATGCCAACGGAATTGCTGCCCCAAGTTCACGTCGTGGAAGGGATTGTCTGTGGCACTGTAGACACTGAGTTCGGCAATTTGACGAGCCTCTTCCTCCTCCTTCATCCTCTTCTTCTCTGCCTTTCGTGCCTTGCGCTCCTCTGACTTCTCTCTCTTCCGCCTGTAGTTATTTGGTCAGCGCTGGACGTAAACACTAAACGATGTACATACTTCTTCCTGTCATCTTCACGGCTCCTGCTTCTGTGCCTTCGTTCTCGCTCTCGTTCAGGCGACCTACTCCTCGTCCGTCTCCTCTTTCTCCTTTCCCTGTCCGAGTCTTCATCATATTTCTTGTCCCGCCTGTCCGGGGTACGCGACCTGTCACGGTGCCGCCGTCGAGAGTCGTCCTTGTCTCTTGCCCTCTCGCGCTCTCTGTCTCTATCACGGTCCCTGTCTCGAGGTGGCGGCGATACTGAGCGTGAATCGTGTCTTCCCATGTCACTACGCAGAAGAGGGGCGTCGTATACGGGGCGCACTCACAAGTTGAAGAGGCCGGTCGTTGGTGGTGAGTGGATGAGAGCTTACTGGACTACAAACGGGCGGGGTAACATCCATCCAAGCGCCCGTTTCGCTTGGCTTCACGTCATGCTTCCAGCTCGTTTCGCCCCCTCCACTCCGCCACCCCTCTTCAACGACGACAACGGCCTCGATTGCATTCTGAAAGTCGCTATAGACGGTGGCTAGCTGCTTAAGAAGATCGTTTGGGTTGGAATCCCTAGCCTAAGCGAACTGTCAAGCTCCGGTCTTCTCGCTCTTCTGCTTGGGATTTGGACAACGTCGAGCTTCACATCCGTACAAGTAAACCACAAGTACAATGCCGTCCTCTGCAGGGCAAGACAACTCGTCAATCCTGTCTGGCAATATTTCAACCTCTCCCAAGACAATACGAGGTCACTCAGATCATTCTCACTCGCCCGTCAGGCATAGGGCAAGCGTAGGAGACGAAAACGATTTACCCTCAAGACCTCGTCTCTCACCCACGCTCACACGTTCTTACAACCCCAATGACCCAGATGTCCGAGAACGCCAGCGGGCAATGGACGTGGACATGGCTTTACACCTATCCCGTGCACGGAGCAACACAGTCGCAGGTCAATCCCCCGATATAACCACACCGTCTGGAGGACTCCACGAGCTGCCGCTAGAGGAAGAGCATTTCATTGGCTTATCGAGACAGGAAGAGCAGGATGTAAACTATGCAAAGGGTCTCGCTGCTATGGCAGAAGACCAGCAAGAGCATTTCCATCCAGGACCGACAGCAGGGATGCACCTCAATCACCTCAGTGCAGGACACGACCCGTCATTGCTCGTATCTCTCGGAGCACCGGACCAGGACGATACTGGTGGTCTTCCCATGTACCAGCCTAGTGTACCCGTTCAAGAAGCTACGTTTGATTTCGACGCCCTCGAATCTTTCTCCAAAGAGGAGAAGAACAAGCTGGGTCTCAACTCTCCAACATCGCTCACCCCTCCAGAGGGTGGTCTACCCAGTAGTCAGGTCACATCCAGTACCATCCCGATTCAGTCTGAGGATACTCAGACCAGCTTCACCCTCCCTCTCCCCCTTCCCCGAGCGCGACAGCGTAAACTCAGTCAAAGTACCCCCGGCCCTCGTCGTGCTAAGATGGCCCTATTCGAGAACAACCCCTCGGGACCACCACCTTCACTCGCATTTCGCTCACAGCTCGGTCTCAATGGAGGCGCTTTAAGTGCCGTACCGTCCTTCGACAATTTGCCTCAGCCAAATGATGCAAATGGTTCCCCGGCGCTGCCTGGGCAGAGTACGACAGGGACGGGACACGACCGACCGTATCGCTTCTCCTTTTATTCCAACGCGCTCTCAGCCACTATACATGCGAAAAGCCTGAGCGAACTTCCAGCGGACGGGCAGACGTTCGAAGAGCTGTTCCGTGGCGTGAATCACTCGAGCGACAGACCTGACATGGCTAATCCTTCACGTCCGAATACGAGTATGGGATTTAATCCACGAGTCCCAGTCCCGTCTGCTACCACCAGTCGTTCAGGTCTCTCGAAGATGGCGGAAAGGCGCTTTACGCCAGGAGGCGCAAATCAGAAATTACCTGGCTCGTCTGCGGACACGGATACCTGGTGGCTGGATGTTCAGTCGCCAACAGACGAAGAGATGAAGATTCTTAGCAAGGTTCTCTCAATGTTCCAGATTCTGCTCGATGCTGGTTGATTGACCTACGTCTTGTGCAGGTCTTCTCGATACATCCGTTGACGACAGAAGATATACAAATGGAGGAAACTCGCGAGAAGATCGAACTGTTCCGAAACTACTACTTCATCTCGTTCCGTAGTTTCGAACAGGACAATCTTAGTCCTACGTATCTTGAACCGCTCAACATGTATATCATCGTGTTCCGAGAAGGCATCCTTTCCGTGAGTGCTTCCGCAGTTTTACTGGCGTGAACGCCCTCTCACATCTTGTCCAGTTCCACTTCAGACCAACGACACACCCTCAGAACGTTCGACGGCGAATTAAGCAGCTGAAGGATTATATTAGCGTTACTTCGGACTGGATATCGTATGCCCTCATTGATGACATCACGGACGCGTTTGGACCCCTCATTCAAGGCATTGAGTACGAAGTCGACAGCATTGACGAACTCGTGCTTATCTTGAAGGAGGCGGAGCAGAGTGATATGTTGCGAAGGTAAATGGTTGCCACCTCGTATCATCGCTGCAAGCTCACCATTGTCTGCAATGTGTATAGAATCGGAACATGTCGCAAGAAGGTCATGGGTCTCCTCAGATTAATGGGTAACAAAGCAGACGTCGTGAAAGGACTAGCCAAGCGATGTAATGAAAACTGGCGTGTCGCGCCTACGTCAGACATCGTAAGTCTACTTTTACTCGCGGTATATATTACACTCGCTCACTGCCAATACTTTTTATAGGGTCTTTACCTGTCAGATATTCAGGACCACTTGATCACGATGACGCAGAACTTGAACCACTACGAGAAAATCCTGTCCCGCTCGCACAGCAATTACCTGGCTCAGATCTCCATCGAGATGACGGACGCCAATAACCAGATCAACGACGTGCTCTCGAAGCTCACAGCGCTGGGTACGGTGCTCATTCCCATGAACCTGGTCACGGGTTTGTGGGGGATGAACGTGACGGTGCCTGGGCAGGATGTTCCGGTGAGTACGCGCCTGAAACTCCGCCTTTCGAAGCAGGCTCACATCACTCTCTCAGGGATATGCTTGGTTCTTTTCTATCATTGCGGTCCTCGCAGCGTTTGCAGTTATTGCAGGATGGTCTACATATAAACTCATGGTTGCACGATAATATTGGACGACTCGCATTCAACGTCTCACGCATCATCATCTTCATCATCATCGCCGGCTCGGACTCTTTAGAAACGCGCAGGGCTATTGTAGTATCACTAGCATATTCAACATTGTACTTTCCTGGATAATCATATCCCAGCACCTAGAAAAAAAGAAAAAGATGTAAAACCCAGAGCAAGGTGAGAACGGATGTCAAGATACTGTACAGAAATCGAGTATAACGATGCAACGACAAGCAAGACATATGCAAAGCAGGCATGAAAAGGGAAAAAAAAAGGGCAAAAGACGATTCATAAGCAAAGATGCGCCATCAGTTAGCATTCAACGTTCACTCGCTCCCACCGGCCTATGGTTTGGGTTGCGTAGGTGATTGTAATTGTGCGGTTGGAAGACGCTCGTAAGGACGTTGTCCCATCTGAATTGAGAACCTTCAGTACTCCGAGGATTGATAGAGGAAGTATCCTGAGGACGTACTGGAGGTATGTGCACCTGTTCTACTACAGGACGTGCGGGGCCGGGCCCAGACTGAGGTGGGAGGTTAGCACGGGGAGCAGGATACTGAGGCCCTGCCTGTCGTGGGGATGTCGCCACGTCTGAGGGGTTAGGAGATAACATCATGGCCAACGAAGGAGACAATCCTTGGCTCGTTCTAGCATTTGCAGCCTGCATTGGTTGCATGGGAGGCGTGCGCAAAGGCTGGATCGGAGAGGTGTGCACTCCTGGTTGCATCGGTGGCAACGGCACTGGTTGTCCATTCACGGAAGGTTGCATTGACACAGGTGGAGGCGGACCTTGCTGTACCATTGTTGGATGCTGCATGATTGGCATGTGTGGAGGCTGCATGTGAGGCGGGTGCATCATTGCCGCAGGAGGTAGCGCCTGTGGATGCATGCTAGGGTGCATGACCGCAGGATGCACTGGAACGTGCATGGCGGGCGGATGCATCGGTGGTGTTGGCATCGTTGGGGGATGCATAGGAGGTGTTGGGTGCGTTGACCGGCGTTTCGGAGATGGCTGGGATGTCGGTGAGACAGGTCCATTGGAATGCTCACCAGATGGTCCTGGAATACTATCGTCCGGGTACTTGCGCTTGCGTGATGTGGGTGAGTTTGTAGGAGAGATGCCGTCGTGCCCATGACTGCGGGCAGTGGGAGGAGGAGCAGTAGCTGCAGCGCTACTCCATCGACTACCACCAACGGATCTACTCGACCACGGTGGCGGTGGAGGTATATGCGGTTGACCATTTGTCGACACCGGCCGAGTTTGTTCATACGGTGTTGGTGGAGACGGTGGCCGAGGGGCAATGGGTTGGCCATGGTAAAACTGCTGAGACTGAGGAAGGCGATGTATCGGCAACGAGTTGCTACCAGAGCCGGAGCCTATGTGACGGGATGAACTACCGCCCCCTGAACCAGCATTCATATTATCTGGCTGACCGGGTGTGAAGCGTATAAGCTCGACGAAAAGAGTCTGCGTGTACGGAGGAGGCATCTTCATGTAAATGACGTCCTTGCTGAATGTGTCCAGCATCTCCTTAGTGTCGACGTATGCGTCTGGGTCCGGGTTTTCTACTGAAAGTGTTAATATGATCGTCGCCTCATGGCAGCGCAACCACTCACCTATATGCTTTACGCGAACCTCCGAGTAAGGATACGTGCGGTTCTTACGCAAGCAGCAAAGAGGGCACATGAAACGATTGTTACCACCCGGAGAGCTGTCGATGGGGAAGAAAACGCAGCCCCCATGGTACGTCTTGCCGCAAACCTCACATTCAACGGTAGGGTAATTGAGCAGGTATGCCGTCCTTCCTCTGCAAATGCAGCGAGTGCCGTCAGCCCAGTCTTTGTCGACGTCCTGTCCAAACGTAAACTTCGGTCGCCTGCGCTTCTTCATTCTGACGTTCGTCGGCTGACCGGCCAGTACACGATGCAAGCCGGCAAGCTCCAGCCCGAACGACAGCTCGGGATTCGGCGATACCGCGAACTGGATCTTGTACAACTTTCGCATATAGTGACGGACCTGAGGAATATACTCGGCGCGCTGATTCGTCGGCTGTGACGCAAAAGACAGGAACTGCCCGATGACGCTACACAACCTATCCACACGATGGACGATGATCTCGAGTTGTTTCCAATCCTCCGAGTAGTTTTTGGTAAGCTCGGGAGCGGAAAGCAGCATGCTCGGCATGTAGCAGAAGTGCCAGCCACGCTCCTTGTGGATTGTACCGTTCCAATGCTGGTGATCGCAGAAAGGGCACGAACCTCCGTTCGCCGCGCACACTCCGTGGAAACGAGCATAGCAGTGATCGCACTGCACTGCATCCGAGACAGTACCAGGGGCGGGAGGACGAACAGGCTGGGTGCAGATACAGGTGAAGTATTCGTCAGTCGGAGGGAGGTCGTCCTCAGGCCTGGTTGACTCTACGACATCGTCGAGAACAGGTTTGCCGTGGGCCGCCTGGTGTGATCGACAGTACCATGGAAGACCCTCGACCCAGCGGAAGTGAAGCGTCAGCTGCTTTTCGAGACGCTCAAAGTTGGGAAGAGAGAAGATCGTCATGTGCTCCTTCGCGTAAGCCTTCCAAGAGTGCATCATCTGGAAGACGTCGGTCTCCTCAGTATGTATATATCGATTCTTGAGGACCGAATCACAACGAGTCTCGAGATCGACGGCGAAGTCGACTGTTCGGCGCATATCGGCAACGACAGGGATATTGAACTCTTTCTCTCCACGAGAGACAAGCTTGACTACGTCTTGCACGCGAGGCTTCTGATGAGGATGGGAGTTCTCGCCACTCATCCAAGCAGTGATCTGCCTCTCAATCTCCTTGCCTCTCGTACGAGCGCTGAGCAGACTTTCGAGGAGGCTCCGGTCGATAGGAACGCCATTAGGTGTCCTGGTAACTTCTTCGAGCTCTTCGAGCGTTCGACGAGGCTTCTCAAGAACGGCTCGAGCGCGTTCCTCCCATGCAGTACCCGCACGTAGCCGTGCCTCCAAGAGCTTCATATACTTGTTGTCCGAAGGAAGGCCGCAGGACTGTGCCCTCGACACCAGCATACGCACGTCCTCGAGAGACAACGTCTCATAGTTCGTCTCCTGCTCGAGCTCCTTCAGAAGCTGCTCGCGAAGGACAAGTTTCTCGATTTCTATGAGATCCTCCACGTGCACGTTGAGTGTGGATCCGTGCGTCATCAGACGTTCGCATTCTTGAATGTAGATGTCGCGGTCACCTGGACGAGTATTCGTCTCGAGAAGGAGCTTAGCTTTTGCCTTGGTATCCTCAGCGTCGCGAGCCAACTCAAAGAGCGCCGTTATCTCTTGACATTCGAACCCAAGGTCGTCGACTTCCTTGAGGAGAGCATAGAGGTCTTCGAGGGTGCGATCCGGCTTATCGACGTCTTCGAGCACGTCACTCATGGTAAGGCGTCCACGATGAGCTCGACGCGGCCGCTTCCTAGTAGGCTTGCGGATGAGGAACGAGTTGGCAGCGTCGACCCACTCGTTTGCGCGCGTTACACACTTCCTCAAAGAGTGCAGCTCTGGCAAGGGGTAGCTGATACGGTCGCCCTCGGATAACAGTGAACGCAAGACACGCAGCTGCGGCTTTTCGTCTTCGCTGAGAGCCTTCGTGAGCTTGTCCCTCCAGCTCGATGGAATAGCGGCCCTTTCTGCCACCTTCGTCTGGGTATCCAGGAGATCAATATCGTTGAACCGTTTCCTGAGGACGAGGCTCGTCTTCGGACACTTGCAAATCTGGTCGACGTGGTCGATGCACACGATCTTGTTCGGGCACGAGCTGCACGTAATCTGCGAGAGGTAGCAGAACACCTTGCAAATCGAGCATTGATACTGCTCTTCCGGTCGATCTTGATCCTCCAATATCTCGTTCATTTCTAGAGCCCGCGCCCTCTTCCGTGCACTCAGCTCTCTGTCGACCATCTCTTGCAAGCTTTCATTCAACCTGAAACCGTCATCGGTACAAGTCAGCATACTACCCACTAAGACGCCTGCGAAACGTTCGATAGAAAGCAACGAATCAGAACTGACCAAATAGCAGTCTTGATCGATTGCGACTGCTGCGTGATGGTGATGATCAACTCGTCGTGCGAAAATACTGGCAGCTTCTTGTGCTCTTGGTAGCGCCGCGCACAATCCAATCCAAGCGGCAGCCAGTCCGGCAGAGCAAAGTTGACTGCCTCGTTGAAATTCAGCTATCAAGTCATCGTGGGTGAAAAGAATTCGATCAGTACTTGAAATGCAAATACCGAAAGCATCGAAAGTGAAATACCACGTACCCCATGATTGAACCCTGCGTGATACGCTTTCGGGAACGTCACGACGAACTCTCCTGCACGTTGGTTGCACGCATATACTTCAACCCCAGCGTCCTTCAGGCGCCCAGGGTTCATGAGAGTGACAAGCTGGAAAAGGAGATCCGGCTGAGCCTCGAAGAGATCAGGTGCTTCTCGTCGTATCGCCGCTTCGAACTTGCCCGCGTCCTCACCAGGAATGCTATACCACGTCTTGGTTTCACCCCAGTGCACTGAAAACCTGTTATCAACGCCGACAGGGACATATCAATGCTTGGGGCTTACTGTAGTTTATACTATATGTATAATGATCCTGGCAATCATGATTAATATCAGCCCGTCAGGAAGATAGAAGATATTTGCAAACGTACCTCATTATGCCAGCAAAAGGTGGAAAACACCATACCAACATACGTCCACGGCACGGTCATACCCGAGATATCGGATTTGATAAAGCGGAGGAGCGATTCCGGCAATATAGGGATGTTGTTCAAATTCCATGGATCCTTGGAATACGAATTGAGAGGGTGGGTCTCCATAGTTGGCATCCCGCTGTGAATCGACGACAATCGAGTAGCATTCATCAGAAAAGGGAGACAGTTCTGTGGAAGCTATACGTACCTCCCATGTGTAGTGGAATGCACGTCTGCGCCGTACTCGACTTCCACTGTCTCATTCGCGCTCTGTACCAACCTCCAGAACTCCCTCTCGACATCAGTCTCCGAAACCTCGACGTCTCCAAATCTGTTCACCGCTGGATCAATCGAGTGTCGTGTGTGATGATCACCGTCGTAGATTCTTTCGCGATCACCATCCGTATCTGACGGAGGATGAGATGTAAACCAGAGTTTACGGAACTCGAGGTCTCGAGCTTGGAAACTCGACAGGCAATGCTCTTCACCCTCATCAAACCCGAAGTCACTGCCCGACCCAAAAAGGCAAGTATGGCAGTACCACTGGCCTTTGGGAATCGAGGCAAGCGGAGGGCTCAAGCAGAAGGTGTGAAAACCTATATAGATCAAGTTCAGCACTCGAGATGGTCGTATCCTGAGAAATCCGTCAGCATCGCACCGCAATCGCAGCCATCACAAAGCAGCATCTCTTCTCCACGATCCTTCTTATGACACATCTCACAATGAGGCTGAATCGCTCTTCAGTAAGTGTGCAGTATGTCGTTCGAAGGGAAGCGCACCTCCACTCCATGCGGCCTCTCTCTTGTCCCATGGCCGTTGAACAAGCCCTGCTCACCCGCTGCGGATGCTCTTCGCGCAGACGCTACTCGCATCATCTTTCATCAGTACTGCTGATCTGCGCAAAGATAGAGTGCTTGTGAGGCTTACGTGTCGCATCATTCGTCCTAGCGCTGCGCCTCAGCCTCCCTGTCTCTGATTCATCGGGAGGCTCTGACAACGGGCTCGAAGTCGCGGTCAGCGGACTGGAAGGTGGACTATCGTCGTTTGCCCCCGTCTTTCCCGTCAATGCACCGTTACTGGCGGTCCTTTTGTGTGGGGACGTTGGATTCCGTACATGTTGCTCGTATCGATTCTCCCAAGGAAGGATCACACGGGAGTAAGAATTCTTCAACTGAGTTGCGAGGCCGGGGATACCGCCATAGCCCAACAAGCGGCCGAGGTCGGCCCACTTCTTGTTCTTTGTCACCTAGCGAAGTGATAGGAGGTTGATTGTTCTGCGATCGGACTTAACGAGAATGGTGGCGGACTCACTGTATCATAGCCACCTAGCTTCTGCACCTCTTTCCTCAGTAGCCACAGATCCAACGGTTTGTGATTGATGGTGGGAACAGAGACGCGCGGGTTCCCCTCCTGCTTGTGGAACCGGTAGAGAGACTCCAAAAATGCTACTTTCGCTCTCGAGGAGGCCTCGATGGAGTTCAGTCGCTGAAGACGAGTCTTGAAGCGAAACGTCTGAGTGAAGGACAACGGTCAGATGAGGTCCATAGAATTAGTCTAACGGCACGCGCACCTCTGTATCAGTGACAAAAGGCATCGCCCATCCCAGCGGTGGCACAATTTTGCACATGCCGTAGCTCTTCGCGTTCTCCGAGATGGACTTGATGTAGCCCATTGGATCCTTGAATTGTTCTGGCGTGGGACGGAAAGTTGGGCAATCAGTGAGGCCGAACGGTCTTTCCTTGGGCTTAGAAGGCGAGGCCCGCGGCGAGGGAGCCTTCACGGTGGAAATATCGAATGCAGGGGCGACTGGAATCGGAGGTCCGTCCCTCAACAAGACTCTAACACCGACATCTTCGTTTGATGAGTCGTTGGCTGCCTCCTGGGCTACACTGGCGCTGAGGGCAGCAATGGCGTCTGTCTTGGACTTGCGAGGAGCCCGCTTCGGCTCAGCAGGAGTGGAAGTCTTCGCAGTTTCTTTGTGGTTCGTGACAGAGTTCGTGGATTCGAGTTTGTCGATGGGGATGGCGCCATCGACCTTGATGTCGAGGCAGGTGGTGAATGTGGCCGACGACGACCTGCCATTAATATCGTGCGCCTTGATGTCTGGGGCGGCCCTAGACATTGGTCGTCGCTGTTGACGAGACGACGGGGAGCCTGGGGAAGGTCCCGAGTGCATCTGAGACGGGCTAGACGAACAGGAATATGCAAGTAGGAGAGAAAGAGACACCAGGACCTGCAATTGACCGCAACACCCGCAAGCATGGACAGGCGCCCGGCACGACCCCCTCGTTTGTGCTCGTTGTCCACTCGCTCGTGTGAAATTCGCAGGTTCGCTGAGTTTCAATTCTCGAGCGTCCATCTCGCCGAGCTTGAATTCGCTGATCCCTCGGCCAGGCGTTGCCTTATTCGGCCGAATCACATTCTCTGACAAAACGACCACGACGAGATGTCGCCACAAAAAACAGCCGTGTTGCTGTTGTCCATGGTTGTTTTACTCGAGGACGATTGCACCCCTACCGACGCGAGTAGGAAGGCCGGACGAGGCGATGGGCGATTCTTATCTCCAGAGGCCACGACGTTCTCACACACTGACGAGACTGCCACGGGGCCTTCCGGCGGAGCATCACTTCTACAAATGAGATCTTTACTCGATCTGACTTGTGTATTTGCAATTGACCCTGTGCTGTTTGCTTACCAAATATCGAACCTTGCGTCGGAGCTCTAAACCGCGGCCGCAATTGGAATTTGGAAACACCCCCACGCCCTTCCTCCATCTGCCGCGTTCCTGCCTCAGCGTCGCTTACGTTTGTTTCACAACCATCGCACACGAGCGCAAACCATTTCATTGTCGACAGTGTAGCTCGTATCCGCACACAGGATTCCTTATTAATGTGTCGTAAACCTACAAGTAAGCCATCCCATTTCCACCTTGAGTCTCTCACACATATTGATTCAATTCATTGAGGTGACGCCCACATCCTTCTAGACCTGCTTGTTCCGCCCAAACATACTCGCCACACTCTATCCATCTTCCATGCAAACTTTCCTCTTTAAGCTTCTAGAAACACCGCGGTCCTCTCCACATTTAGGCACGCTGATACACGGTCGCATCTCCCTCAGGTGATTGGCCCAACCACTGTGGCTACCACGACGTGCTGCAGTAGCGTGGCCGTCAGTTGTTACACTCCTAAGGTTATGACTGACAGCACCAGTTCTTGAATTACAGTTGTGGTGCGTACTTGCTTTATGTCGTAGCCCACGCGGTGAATTTGCAATACAATGGCTGCCAGTGCAACCTCGACTGGCATTGGACGCGACTACAAAACCCGGCCCTGGGTGACGTCCGAACCTTATTCACTTGGCCATTGCGTAGCGACAAGCCGCTCGCAGCGGCTTGTGTAGACGAGTAGTGAGCTCAACACCATGCCTCCGTTACTGGTGGCCACCGTATTAACTGTCAAAAGGGAGTAAAGGATTCGTAACTGCACCATACATGATCGAATTTAGGATCCTTCTTTCAATAGAGACGTGCCACCAACAGTTGAGTAAGTAATTTCATTCAGTCGTTGCATGGTAGTTTGAATTGACTCGCTCACAGACCACGTAACTCCGGGGCATAAGACTGCTGTCGCGTGTTCGTGCATGGACGCCGCAATTTTGGAAACCTCCGCGTTACACCGTGGTGGGTGGTAGGTATTTCGGGACGCGCGGATAACGCATTGCCAATGGAAAAGAAAGGCGATGAGTAACCGGGACATTTCCATTAGCAATGTGGATGTAGCCTATTTCCGTTCATTATGGCAACGGAAACAGGACTAATTCATTTCGACAGTTCTTCACCTCAATGTGTGTTGCAGCCCTTCTAATGCTTCATAAATACAATAATTTTATATAATCTAGAATAGATATGCAGCTATACACACGACCGTTAACTTAACACTCTTGGAACACTTCATGAGGTTGTCTATAGCCATAATGTAGGCATCTTGAATTTTCGAGAGACGCACAAAAAAGTGTGTAACCGAATACCCCCAGCGGGACTCGAACCCGCAACCTCCAGATCGCCTCATTGGGATGACTCCACAAAGGTAGAAGTCTGACGTCATAGCCATTAGACAATGAGGGCTTGTTTGAAACGGACTCATAATTCTACAGATGGTACGCAAGGAGGAGAGCCATACTCCCAGCAAACTGTCACGCCGGTTGTGGCATGGCTCGTAGATGGTAGCGCGGGTGCGTACTCGATGGAACCGTTTGAAGCACTAACAGAAAATGAGTAGTTCTCCGACATATGGTACATACGACGAACGATTGATGATATCTGGTATTCGGGAGCCGCAAGTCGATATCCATATATCATGAAATTTCATTGAGCCGCCATGCGAACCAGAATTCGTAAACATTACATGCAAACAGTCGTATGTCTAAGCGCCAGGAAATGTAGTTACGCAGATTCGCTTGAGTTCCAAAGTTGCTATACTGGCTAGCAGAAAACCATCACGCCAAAGACTGCAACCAAACACCCGCCCAAACAAACACTGGAGAAAATACTGATAGCTCGGGGCAAGGTCACCCACGCAAAAACCAGAATCCCCAGCGCAATCAACACGAAACCCAAAGTCGCCATCGTCACCGAAAGCGTATGACTAACCGACAACAATTGTATCGGCGGGTCGAGATGCGTCCCGTTGTTGGTCTTTGAGCGAGAGCGTCGTCGAGACGTAAAGAACCAAAACGGTTGGACCTGATGTATGAACACCCGACTCTCGACTTCCGACTTCGTACCGGTTACATTTTGGAAATGGTCAAGGAAATCCGTGAAGTCGTGTTTTGCAGCGTTCATGATCGTGCTGAAGTTAGCTGTGCCATGGCCTATTCCACTGGTTGAAGACTTTGAATGCGAAGGTTGTATCTCTGCGGGTGACGACTCAATGCGCTCTAGTCGCACTGCTTGAGCCTTTTCGGCAGCGATGAGAGGTGACGAGGGATTCGATGGAGGAGCCGCTGTTCGGTCTGTACCGCTCGATGGTCGGGGGCCACCGCCCAAGTGATAGTGGACGTCCATGTCAATGAGCCTATACCGGATAAGTACAAAGGAAGCAGTGAAGGATGTAATAGCTGCAACACAGATATGAAGTCAGTGGTTGTGTGAGACTTTAGCTGAAGCGCCACAGCACTCGCAGAAACAGGTTATACAACATCGCACAGCGCATATATCCGTGTCGTTCTGCCATTTGTGGACATACATGACGAACAGCTACTCACCTGCGCATATATGAAATATCAATGAGCCTACGAGACTTGCCATCAACACATTCACACTTGTAGACCACTGGTCCATCGGTATAGTGTTCGCATGGGACAGGCCAATCGCGAAGGACAGTATCGTCCCGTCAATCCCAGCAAAGAATGTCGTCTGTTGTCATCGAACCAAAGCACGAAACGCGTCAGTTGTCGACCGAACACAAGAGTCGCACACAAGCAAACGTACGATAGTACTAATAAGCTGCAGCCTGTCCAGCCACACCTGAACGACATTCATGACCGCCTTTCGCTTCGCATCTTCCGGATCTCCTGTAGTAGCTGCCGCCAATGCTGGGCTGACACGTTCCTTTTGTCGCTGCTCGCGCCGGGCATTAGACATGGGCAGTGAGGGCAAAGAGAATTTGACGCATGCGTCGGCGCACTGACGCAGTGCGTCACGCACGTTGGGCGCTAGACCTTATGTCTTATGGCTCGAAGAAATGGGTGTGTACCCAGTACGCGTTGAGATATCGATCAATAGAACATTATTCTAGGACATACATACCCTC